>JADRCD010216300.1:0-23159 GCA_019843815.1 Montemys delectorum
CACACACACACACACACACACACACAAGTTTTAAAAAAGGATAAAAGAAAATTATTGTTGAGATTTTGGTAGACATTATACTGAATCTACAGTTAAATTTGGAGCAATTGCCATATTAAAGGTGTTATCTCATGCACCATGCAACTTCCATCTTCATTTTTTCCCGTGCTCAGTAGAGTGAAGTTTCCATCAGTTAGAATACAGATATCTGAGATAAATCACTTTACTTTCCCTTCCCTGTTCTTCACTAATTTTTAATCAGCGAATTCTAGACTAAATTGTTGTGAGATCAAATAACGTATACAAATTGGTAACAAATCTAGAAATGAAAGGAAGTCAAAGTGGAAAGTGGATGTGCAAGAGTGAAGGGCCCGAGGGAAGAAAGAAAAGAAGGAATGAGAGAGAGGGATCGGCATTCTATCTGAAGGAATGGAATATGAGCACTTTAAATTCTCTAGCCAATGTCTGAATCATTCACTGAAGGACGTTGTGAGAAGTTGAAAGCTGAGTGTGCTAGCTGGGAAGACGCTACTTGGTTTACGTCTGACCACCGCCTAGGCTACTGGACATGAAGGTGTTACAGAAATGTAAGCAGCAGTCTTAGCTGCTTATGCCCTTGTTACAGTGTTTAAATGATAGCAGCATATGTTTATGAAGCAGAATGTTAAACTGAGCCCTCTAAAGTGGCAGGATGACAAAATAAAAATCACAATTCCTTTAATATGGTGTAGCCAGATTACACTCCTTGCCTGTTTTTAGATTACATTAAAGAAAAAAAAAGATTCTAGATGGGTATGGTAGCACCCACCTTTGTGATCCCAGCATTAGAGAGGCAGAGGTAGATCTCTGAGTTCAAAGCCAGACTGGTCTACAGAGTGAGTCCCAAGACAGCCATGGCTACATAGAGAAACCTTCTCTCAAAGAAACAAAAAACAAACAACATAAAATAATTTCTTTGATAAAGATAGCATAGACAATTTTTGTATAATTTTCAAAAGTTCTAAAGTAGTTTAACATAAACTACCATTAAACTGTTTTACTTTAACTTCCAGTTTTAATTACTATAATTTCAGATTCCTATTTTTTTTTTTCCTGAAAGGATGTTCTTTAATTCTGATCTCATTATTGAACTTTTTTTCTCACTACTCCTAAATTTACTCAATTTTCACTTTAAATTATCATTACATTTTTATGGCTTCATTTCCCTTAGAATATAAGGTAGTAACACCTGTTGAAGGTACCACATACTTTCGTCATAGCATGGAAACATCCAGTTTATAAGGATGAGGAAGCTTCCCTCCTCCTTCCTGGCTCTCATAGTGTAGGAGGCGCTGTTTCAGCCGCTGTAGGAGAAAGCTCATCAACACTCCTACCCAGCTGTTGACCCTGCAAAGAACAATGACCAGCTGGCAAGATATACCTATGAGTACAATACTGTCCCAAAAGTTATTGGTGTATCCAACTGCCTTCTGATTGGCTCCTAGGCCTGCTCCATAAGACAAGATGTATGGCTGGTACTATAAATCTGGGCAAGTACCCATGGTCACATAACTCATATTTCCCATGTGTGGACCTACTACTATTATTTTGCTAAACAGACGTAGTCTCAAACTACCCCTGAAACTACAGATTGGTGCATCTCTCATGCCTCATCAGAGAAGTTCTATGTGCAGCGAGTGACAGGCGTCCTAGCTTGCTTTCTATGGCTGTGATAAAATATTCTGGCCAAAAGCAAGTTGAGGAGAAACACGGTTTATCTCATCCTATAATTCTTCTTCAAAGCACATCACTTCCGATGATTGTGGGGTGCAGAAACACAAGCAGGGAAGCAACCTGGATGCAGGAACTGAAGCAGAATCAATGAAGGAAAGGTGCTTACTGACTTGTAGCCCATAGTTCTCTGTCTGCTATTTTAAACAACCTAGAACCAACCACCTGTCAAGGAGTGGCACCAGGCATAATGAGCTGGTCCCTCCCACATCAAATCATTAATAAAAAAAAAAAAATGTCCCACAGACTTGCTTAATGGCCGGTCTGGTGGTTCCATTTTCCCAAGTGTGACTCTAGTTTGTATCAAGTTGACAAAACAAAACAAAAGGAAACACCTAAACAGCCCAGCAGCTAAAACAGAGATGGCTAACTGGTTGGAGTGCAAGGAATAGAATGCCCAGCCACAAATGGGGCATGTATGTATAGTATCCTCTTTCCCTCTGGGAATGCCTGGAAGAAGGGGTGGAAAGATTGTAAGAGCCTTAGGTAAAGGACGCCCTCTAGTGCGCCAGTGGAAACACAGCGGGATCACTGCACTTATGAACTTACCACAGAAGTGATTGTCCCGACAAGACTTGCATAGGTTACATCAGTCAACATTCCATCATAGAGGAGAAGACCTAACTGAAGGCCAAGGAACAGCTGATGAATTTTGGAGGAGGAAGAGTTGTTTTTAAGGGTGTGGCCCTGGTAGGACCACTCTAGTAGAGAATGCTATGCTCATGAGTATATGGGCAGCAGAAATTGAATTCAGTAAGTTAGAGAGAGAGAGAGAGAGAGAGAGAGAGAGAGAGAGAGAGAGAGAGAGAGAGAGAGAGAGAGGAAGAAGAAGAAGAGAAAAGTGAAAAGAGAAAAGAGAAAAGAGAAAAGAGAGACAGGCTGTGTTGGCACACACCTTTAATTCCAGCACGTGGGGGGCAGAGGCAAGCAGATTTCTGAGTTGAAGGTCAGCCTGGTCTACAGAGTGAGTTCCAGGACAGCCAAGGCCATACAGAGAAACTCTGTCTAGAAAAGCCAAAAAAAAAAAAAATACACAAGATCTGAAGG
The DNA here is from genome assembly GCA_019843815.1 of Montemys delectorum. Classification (NCBI taxonomy): domain Eukaryota; kingdom Metazoa; phylum Chordata; class Mammalia; order Rodentia; family Muridae; genus Montemys; species Montemys delectorum. Next base: position 2,818 of record JADRCD010216300.1, read on the forward strand.
AAGATAGATCTGGGAATAATTAGAGGAAGGAGTAAAGGGTGAATATTATCAAAATACATTGTATGCATGTATTTAATCCTCAACTAATTAATATAAATATATCTATTCACATATATATATATATATGCACACATACATATATATATAAACATATGTCATGAGTAACAATGATTTGTATTGAGACAGAATAACCAGGATTAGATTAGATTCACACTCCTACCTTAAACAGCTAGGAAACTGAAGGGGCAGAATATGTAACAGTAGTTGTTAAACTTTGGACAGTAGACAGTTCTGGGCTGTGATTTATGAATTAAGAACTATGTAAACACAAGTGTGAAACAGAAGTGTGGTTGTTTACAGTGGGGAGCAGAGTAGGTTTTATTCCTCAGGGGTCACCAAAGAGACTGGGATCAGAGATGAAGAGGTCAAAACCACCTAGAATGTATGGATCTGATTATTATAGAGAGGAAATTGGACAGAGGTAGACAGGGCAGCAACACTTTCTCTCCAGTTAAAAGATGACTGCAGAACAACAGAGATAGGCCTAGGGTACAATAGGGGCAGTGAATCATTATTCCATGGGAACTGGAATCATTGTGCATCCATCAGACAACATGTAATGACTTTTTAAAACACATGTCTTTAGGTAGTGCTCTTAGGAGACATCATTGCCTAGCCCAAAAGATCTCGAATTCAATCTCACCACCCTTAAAGGCTGTATGGGAAGCATTCAAACTGACATCAGGGCTTTAACTGTACCTCAGAAAAATGTACAACATCATTTACAGCAATAGCGAAAAAACCTTCAGATCCCCAAAATATATAATCCACAATGGCTGACTTCCAAAAGAAAATTACCAGATGTTACAACAAGCAGAAAAATATTATATAGCAGAAAAATCAGTCAACATAAACTGACACAGGAATGACAGTGATGATAAATTTAACAGGTGCAGATGTTAAAGTAACTATCATAAATATGCTCAAGGTGCTGAAAAATGTATCAAATAAATATGATTAAATTAGAAATAAATGACCAAAAAGATCTACATAAACCTCTTTAAGTTATAACATTGTGGATTGAAATAAAAAAATGCATCATTGGAATTACAAGCCAATTACATGTAGCTATATTTAGCAATGATTGGACAAAAAAATGTCATCATATATTCAGAAGTTTTACAAATTCTGTGAGGAAGAATTATAATGAAAGCAATATCAAGGAACAACCCAACTAAACTCAGAAATAAGTTGTAGCCAAGGCAAATAATAACTGGGATAAGAGAGTAAACAAAGTTCAAAAGGCGAGGATTATGGCATATTGACCTTGAGAAACTAGGAACTAGAGATGATGGAGAAAGAGTTAGTAAATGATTCAAGAGATGAAGCCAGCCTAAAATTCTGTATACAAGGAACATATCTTCAAAACAGAAGTAAAAAAAATATTCTTAGAGAAATGAAACTGAAAAAATAGACTGTTGGCAGGCTAACCCTTCATGAAATGCTAAAGGAAGTTTTTTTGGGGGAGAGAGAAGCATATACTCAAAGCAAGGGGGAATACTAGTAAGCAACCCTAAAATACATTTTCTCATTGCTTCATCCTTTTGAAAAATATTGACTGCTTAATGGAGTAAAAAGCCTTAATTCATTTGTGAAGAGCTATAATGTTATTTAGAGATGGGACAGTTTGGAGGAAAAAAAATATCTACCAGTTCAAGTCTTAAGATCAGGATTCCATAGATTAACTGCATGAGAATAAAAATGCTACAGGTTAGGTGTCAAACACAGACGCCTCCAGAAATGAGGAGAGAGAACAAAAGCAGTTGATATAAAATAATGTGACGATGTAAAATAATGATATTGCAGGAAAGAATTGTGTTGTTTGTGTGATTAGTTATTCCAGTTCTATGAATTGGACCCCTTCCTGCCTGTAAGGAATTTATGGCAGTGTCACATTTTGGAGACACTGCAAAGAAATCTCTAAAGCAAAGCTTCTCTTTGTGCATGTGGTATGTGTGATACATAGATGAATGGATGTGTTCTATGAAAGTATGTGTTGCATGCATGTAAATTTAGTTACATACCTGTGCATGTGCACGCACCTATGTATACAGCCATCAGATTAAAACGTTAAGTGGTTGTGCTTTATTTCTGAATGTAGTGAGTGGTCCAATGAAGAGCAGGCAAGCTTCTCAAGATAGATTTCTTCATCTGGTTTTGCTGGTATAACATACTATCTGAAACTGTACGATTCACATTGAACAAGAATTTTGTTGGGTAAATATTAATTGTAGGGACTGAGAGATCAAGGATTGAGTATCAATCTTTGATGACAGACTTCTTGCTGTAGTATCAGATGTAGAAGTTAGAAGGCCAAGGAAAAGAAAATAGAGAGTCTGTATGTTTAGTACAAAATACATTTCAAAAATAATGGCATCAATTCACTCGTGGTGGTGGATCATTGGTGACTAAACTACCATTAAAGAACCTGTCTTTAAGATCTGTTACATTGTTATTTAAACAATGGATTTTAGGGAGGAATCAAAATTCAAATAATATCAGCACATTTTATCCTCTCACCCTCTCACAAGAGTTAGAAGTGAAACCTCAGAGTTCTTTCCTTTACTCTTATGTTAAATGGCTTGGTCTCCAGTCAGTAGATAGATTATTCTGGGTGATAGAAAATTTAAATCTACAATCCAAAGTTTATATGTGTAAGCATTTAAATGAAATTCCACAAGATTGAGATTAGGAGCCTGTTGTCTATTATCAGGTTAGACATGGATGTTTAGTGAAGTTGGGGCAAACTAAATTTTGTCAGCAGCATTGAGTTTTCTAAAGCAGAAGCGTTATGTGAATATTGGGAACCATCTCATGGACAAGGGCTTAAACTAGAAGAAAATATGCCAGTATTTATCCATTTGTGTTGGGAGTTTGTAGTTTTTATATGTAAAAAGTAAGGCTGAGCTGAAATAAAAGCTTAGAAAAGCAAGCTGGCATACAATCAATAAGGGCATCTCTTCCAATGGCCCTTTCAATAGAAAGAAGAGACACTGAGAACCCAGCCACAGAGGATGAGACTGGCTGGATCTTGTTAGTGTCTGGGCATTTTGTTTGTTTGTTTTTTGTTTTTTGTTTGTATGTTTGTTTAAGGAGGTAAATTTCAGATCTCTTACACACTAAACACATTTTTCCCACAGAGTGTCAGTCACAACCTTAATCCTCCTGCATTTAATAAGGCATTGAATATTTCTGTTGAAACTAAAATAAAAACAATTAGTAGTTTGAATGGATAACAAGCCCAAGTTTCTGAATCCAGAGGGAGTCATCTTGTATTGGGTTTGAATATTAATTAAATAGGAATTGACACCAAATCATAGAAATGAAACTTGTTATTTTATGTTTGGTTTTTAGTTTTGTTTTTGTTTTGAAAATAGTTTTTTTATACAATATATTCTAGTTATGAGTTTTCCTCCTCATACACTTTTCAGATCCTTCCATATCCCATCTACCCAAATATACACCCTTCCTTCCTTCCTTCCTTCCTTCCTTCCTTCCTTCCTTCCTTCCTTCCTTTTCTTTCTTTCTTTCTTTCTTTCTTTCTTTCTTTCTTTCTTTCTTTCCTTCTTCCTCCTTTTCTTTCTTTCTTTCTTTTTTCTTTCTTTCTTTCTTTCTTTCTTTCTTTCTTTCATTAGAATACAAATGGGCATCTAATATATATATATATGTAAATAATATATATATAAATAAATTAGTATATATATATATATATAAATTAGTAAATAAGTTAAGAAACAGTAAAAACAAACTAGAATAAAACAAAACAAATTGGGGAAAAAAGCCAAAGAAAAGGCAAAAAGGTGAGACTAAGCTGAAATAGAAGCTTAGAGAAGCTAGCTGGCATTCAATCAATAAGGACAGATGCTGAGACACACACATTTGCGCACCTATAAGACCCATACAGACAAAATCAGAAAGCATGATATATGAGCAAAAGATCTGTATAAAAATAAAATAAAATGCCCAGACAAAGCAGTGTTAGATAAAAGCCTCTAAAACTATCATTGAGTTTATTTTGTGTTGTCCATGTATTGTTGGTCAGGGCACTTGCCCTTAAGCGTGGTTTGTATAACCAGGAGATTCCATGAGAGAAAACTAATTTTTTCCTTTGCAAACAATTATCAATTGGAAATAGACTCTGGGTTAAGGATATGGCCTGTGTTTGCTCCCATATCAGCACTGGGACCTCAACTCGCTTAGACCAGTACAGTTCCTGTGCATACTGTCTCAGTCTCTGTGAGTTCATGTGAGCATCATTTCTGTTTTGTCTAGAAGGCTCTTTTGCCTTAATGTCTTCCATCCTCTCTGGTTTTTATATTCTTTTCGTCTCTGCTCCTGCAGAGTTCCCTGAGCTGTGAGGGGAGCTGATGGAGACATCTTCTCCAGAACTAAGTATCCCAAGGTATCTTGGACATCTGATATATGCACATTGTCCATTCATTATGTCTCATTTTTTTTTGTTCCCATTTACTTCAGGAAGGCACTTCTCTAATGATGACTGAACAAGATACTGATCTATGAATATAATAGAACGTCATTAGGAGTCATTTAATGGCCACATTCCTTTAGAAGAACAATAACATCTGGATTTCCCATAGGTCCATGGTCTATCTAGCCTCATGTTCATCGTGGTGCCAGCAATATTTTCTCCTCTAATAGTTTACCAAGTCCCTTCCTAGAATTCTTAATTATTAATAGACTATGAAAAATGTTAGGATATAATTTACTAAGACATAAAAAAATAACTCAAAACAGCTGAACTAGAATCTGGCAACACATATTAGTATGTAATAATTTTCCATTGAAATATATATTTTATGTCTACAATTATAAGAGATATTTAAAAAATATTATTCATGTTTACAAGATATGCCTTGGTTTACTAAATTTGAGTAGGACAAGATTATAACTGACCACATGGAATTTCTTATATTTCAACTTGTTCCATCTTTGGTGAGGATTTTCAAGGGTACGAAAACAAGATTCAAACTAAGATGTCACTGACTGAATGTGTCTCAAAACCTTTCATAGCAATAGCGATCTCAAAGACGGTGGTGCTGGAACACGGTGTCTTTTGGGAAGTGCTTATATAGTAAAGGCTCTGACTTCAAGAATAGATTAATGTTATATTGAAAAGATTTGTAGGAGAGGTGTGATTCTCTCTTGTTTTCTGCCACGGGAGTACATAGGTGGAAGTCCTATAGCAGATGCTGCTGCCTTGTTCCATAGCCTCTAGAATCCTGAGCAAATTATGTTTCTGTTTACAAAGTAGAGATTTTGGTTATTGTCACAGCAGCACAAAATGGATGCCCACAGAATCTAGAGATTTGGATCACTTCTGTTTTTCTTGAGGTACCCAGATATCCTAAGGAGATATTCAAAGGAGCTTACCTACCTTATAAGACTGGGGACAGTGCATTGAATGTACCAGGCTTCTATTTGATTTGCAAGTGAGCTTTGTCATCTTTAGCTCCATAACAAATCCTAATTTCTTAAAGCTGCCTGGTTATCTGCAATTTCAACTGTGCATGTTGGATATAAAATATCAGTTCTGATCATGCTTTTAGGGCAAATGTTTTCACTATGTCCTGTTGCACTTTAATTTACATTAGTAAGTACATCACCACGAAAATAATAATGTATAATTTTTAAAATTCTGAGGATGTCAAAGAAAGGAGGATATACCAACTTCTGTTTATACAAGTATTGTCTACAAAACTACTGTAAGTCAAGAATAGCTTAAGAGGAAAAAGAAAAGTATCAAGAAAATAGGACCACCAATATTTTCAATAAGATCCATAAAAAGAACACATCTAAGGTCATTCCTTTTCCTCGCTACTATGAATACAGCAGCAGTAAACATGGATTTGAAAGTATCTCTGAAGATAGATATAATGTCCTTTGTGTACCTTGCAGAAGCACTACAAATAGGTCATGTGGTCGTTATATTTGCAGTCTCTTTTGAAATGCCCAAACTGGTTTCATACAGGTTCCTCCAGTTTGAATTTCCAGTAGAAATTAAATTTTCTTTCCCCACATCCTCACCAGCATTTCTCATCTTGATGATGGCCATTCTGACTGGAGTGATTTGAATTTCCTAGTTGATTTGAATTTCCCCAATGGCTTAGGATATTGAAAATATCTAAAATATTTATTAGCCCTCGGTTTATTCTCTCCTTCTCTGTGAAAACTTCTGTTCAGTCTGATATCCAATTTGTTGATTTTTTTAACTTCATTTTTTTTTGCTATTTAAATTTGCAAAGTTTGGTGTGTGTGTGTGTGTGTGTGTGTGTGTGTGTGTGTATGTATGTGTGTGTGTATTCATGTAAAAACCAGAACATCTACTTAGCTGGAGGAATAATGAAAAAAAAAAGTAGAAAATCAACAAACACAGCATGTGTGTGAAATGCCATAATGAAACCTATCACTTTGTAAGCTGATATAACAGAAGGGGTTGTATTTAGTAATACATATACATGTACATTTATACATTGTCGTAGAGTTTTACTGTTGTGAACAGACTCTATGACCTAGCAAACTCTTATAAGGACATTTAATTGGAGCTGGCTTACAGGTTCAGAGGTTCAGTCCATTATCATCAAGGTAGGAACATGGCAGCATCTAGGCTGGCATGGTGCAGAAGGAGCTGAGGGTTCTACATCTTCACCTGAAGGCTGCTAGGAGAATACTGACTTCCAGGCAGCTAGGATGAGGGTCTTAAGACCACACCCACAGTGACACACCTACTCCAACAAGGCCATACCTCTAAATAGTGCTACTTCCTAGGCCAGGTATATACAAGCCATCACATACACACACATACACACATACATATATGTATGTAATAAGAATTAATGTAAAAAGAGGATGAGATTTGAAAGAGAGCAAGAAAGGGACATTTGAGAGAGTTCAGAGGGATAAAAGGTGGAAAATATAGTCATTATACTATAATCTTGAAAATTCAAAGGCATAATAAAAAAGAAATATGATACTCCATGAAAAAAATGAAGAACCACCATCATCTTTCATCAGTTGTCATCAGTCTCTGTAACCACTATGGTTTGAACATGTGCCCTCTAAATTCCAGGTGTCCCTAATATGACAGTGGTGCTGAAGTCCTTCACTCGAGGGGCTGCCTCTGGGCATCTTAAACACTAGGTCTGGCTGTTAACTCCAAAATAAAATGAAAAAAAAAATAGAAATAAAACTAAAATCAGCAGAGCTATACTGGGAAGTCAAAGGTACCTAGAGACAAATGGGAAGACATGGATAGTTAACCAGTTTTGCTGAAATTCTGTCTGGTTGACCTTTGTTGGTCCCTGAATTGAATACATATAGGACTTGTAGTGGTTTTATAAGTTATCAATGCCTAGGCATATATTAAAAAAATTTCATAAAATGTTCATCCATAAGACTTGTCCCCAAATTCTCAGGTGACTGTGGAAAAGACTCAGCAATGGAGACAGAAACAATGTAGAGGCAGAAGTATTACGTTCTCATCCTATCTGATGGTCCCACCGGATACATTCAGACCCACATGAAGAGTCATGTAGAAGTAGCATTGAAATCCTATTAGTATTAAATGATGTTTAATGGATGGGCGTGCCTCCCTCGCTAATAAGGTTAAAGTTCTTGTGAATGAGCCTTCATGTAGCCAACAGATAGCTTCCTTATAACCTCTGCCATGTGACAATGTCTTAAAGTTGTCCTTCTAATGGTTTGACTATGAAACATCCCAACTCCCAGATGTGTTTAGGCATTAGACCTCAGCTAGTGATGTTATTTGGGGCTTCAGAATTCTTTATGTGGTGGCGGGTAACTGGATAACGAAGGTCACCAAAGGTGTGTCATTAGGACTATAATCTTTTTTTTTATGCATTTCAACAAACACTTCTTCCCCTGTGACATGCAGTGAGAACCCTTTTTTAAGTTGTTAATATTAGACTTTTTTAAAAAATCCCAACAGAAAGCTGAGGAGATAAAAGACTAAGACCTTATTCTTAGACTTACCAATGTCAAGAGTAGTGAGAAAAATATCTCTTCTTTACAAGATAAGCAATCTGTGGTATTCAATTAAAGCACCACAAAAGAGAGGGAAAAGAAATTAAACCTTGTTCTACTTCATATTAAATTATTTAGCTAATGAACATCGTGGACATTTGACTCAAAACAGAAATATGAACAAAAATTTATTTAAACAATATTATGAGAGTTATGGATCCCAGAGAACCTTTCATAGCCTTTCTTCATGACCCCTTTGGGTGGAAAAGAAGCACCCTGGTTTGTAGATGATTATACATCTACTGGTAATATTTTGCCAGGATATACACCATAAATAGGAAGGGCATTAGTATATCTACAGAAATTCCATACACTTTCTGGAACTCAAATGTTAATATTTGCCTATACAAAAATGATGTGGGAGATTTTTAGTCTTTTTGGTTAGGCAGTGGTTTTTACATAATTCAACTTAGCCTAAATAAATTTTAACTTCTCCTATTTCATAGTGAACCAACAAACCATTTCAGAATTTCCAGGATCTTCGAGGAAACCTCAAATTCGGGAGAGATCAGAATTTTATGTAGAAATTAATTTGTAGACAAAATGTCATAAGATATCTAACATTTCAAAAAGTTTAAACATTTGATTAAAGATGGTTTACACATAGAGGCAATATTTATTTGAATGAACTAAGAAAGAAAACCTTTAAAGTCAAATATGAGAGGTGAATGTACAAAACACTTAAGATTTTCTTTTCTTTTTTTTTTTTTTTCTGAGACAAGGTAGACAAGGTTTCTCTGTATAGCTCTGGTTGTCCTGGAACTCACTCTGTAGACCAGGCTGGCCTCAAACTTAGAAATCTGCCTGCCTCTGCCTCCCAAGTGCTGGGATTAAAGGCGTGCACCACCACTGCCCGGCCACTCCAGTCTTTTAAATAGCCCAGGATGGGATCATGTGAAAAAATGATGGGAAGATATTCTGAGAGGATACTGTCTCAGTTTCCTTGGTTAATTTCTCAGAAAGTAAAGGTCTCTTGTAATTAAAAGGTCAATAGATAAAGAAAATTTGTCCTTTTGATAAACAATAAATCCTACATCTTGTTTTGTGTATAGTTACTGTTAATACAAAGTTCAATGAAGCATATATAAATAAATATATGCCACTTTGAGAGATTTAATGAGGCTAGGCAAAATTCACATTTCTCTAGTTTGTCTGCAACTTTGATCATACATGTAGAGTTTCATCTCTCATTTCCCCCCATTTTCATTCTAAAATAGTCAGTCATTTTGCTTCAAGACAGAATTACTCCACTTAATCCTTCATAAAAAATGCAGCCTATATTTCTTTCATATTCTTCATGCAGTCAATTCCCTTCACTGTTATTTCTAGTAGTTTCACTTACATATGCTGGGTAGGTATGTGTATATGTGTGGGTGTATGCATGTGTGTAAAATTTACCATTACTAACTTTTATCTTCCTCCCAAATTAAGAAGTAAATAATTATAACTATCTGTTAAATTCTATAGCAAATTAGCAAATTTTATAAGTATTCAAGATCACAACTTCCAGAAATATATGAGTCTTTTCTGAATAAATTTTCAGTAAGATAAAAAAAAAACATATTTAATAAAAGAGACATCACATCAGGTTTTTTGGCATTATATTAGCAACAAGAACCCAAAAGTAAACAAACTTAAAATTACAACCTTATGACGCTTATTTAAAAATGACCTACACATTACTGAATATCTATTATTTTATTTGACTTCACTTTATTCTAAACTTAGAATGTACCAAAAAAGATAGTGTGGGATATTTTGGTTTTGGCAAACATATAAAAATTCAGTATTGGTAAAATATAATGTAGGAAGTTGAAATTTTATTGAAATTACACTTATAATTTTATGATCTCAAAAGTCTAGTAAACATAATGTTTTTAGTTCACTAATAAATGCAGAAAGGGTAAAAACCACATTTTCAGACTACATGTTGATAACTAAGAAAACACAGCTCTTTTTAATAACTAATATTAAACTTTCCTAACATATCAAACATTTACACAAATCAAATGAATACAAAACCCTTTGTATTCGTTTCTATATTTATATTTTCTGAACACTACATTTAAGCACTTATTTTCCCTCTATATCAATTAGAATACAATTGCATAGAGAAGTTCATAAAATTAATTTAGCAATATCATATAGAACAATAGTAAAAATAAAAATCTCTTGAAAAAAATCGACGTAGATGCAAACAGCCTCTAACTTTCATTCTGAACTTTTCTCCATGGTGCAGAGATCAATCCAATAATGCAAAACAGACTCATTAGTTTATTTCCGTGAGCACATACACTCAGCTCCGCCCCACTTTATGCTTGTCTCCACATTGTGTTTCTGGCTTATGAGATAAGCTGTTATCTGTTCAGTATGGAAGGCAAAGCTTTCCTCCATAGTTTACTGAGGAGATGGAGACGTTTAAGGATTTCTTTGATTTGAACATATTAGACTATGTAATAAATTTAGCCCAGAAACTTTTCACACCTCTAGGTGCCTTCACGTGCATAGACACGCTATCCAGGCTTTTTCGATAGAGGCTTTTCTTTTTTTTAGCTTCAGGTTATTGCGTTTGAACGTCCTTAAATTCCTTGAGAGACCTAACTGGGCCAGAGGGTGCAAGGTGAGCAAGGTACCATCAAAGGAAAGGATGGGACAGAGTGGAAGCTGCAGGCTTCAGACAACATCAGTTATTGGAGAATCTGGGTCCCTTTTAGTGGCTTCTTAGTTTTGTTGACAAAAGAATTTGAAAACAGACTCAGACAGAAGTCAGGGGATCACTTTATTAGAGTTTTGGAGAAAAACAACAGGGCAGGAAAGCCTTTCGTCGTGTTGGTTGCTATGGAGAAAAGGAAGAAGGTATTTTTGTGTTAGAGGCTGAGAAAGCAGGCAGGTCTGGTAAGGGAGATCAGTAAGCAGCTGCATGGGGTTGGGGGAGAGACCTTCTTCAAGAAAGGCTGTCGGGACAAGCAGGCTTAAGGCTTTGACCCTAATCCACAAGAGACAGAAAGAGAAAAGGAAAGGTTACTTTGGATTTGCTGTTGCTGTTCTTTTTGTTTTTGTTTTTGTTTTTTTGTTTTTGTTTGTTTGTTTTTAAAGAACCTGGAAGGTTGTGGGCTGAAAAGATGGCTCAGCCATTAAGAATACTGGCTGCTCTTCCAGAGGTCAGAAGTTCAATTCTCTCTTGTGTTGTGCATAAAAGCAGAGTACTCATATACATAAAATACATAAATAAATAAGTAAAAAAATTGGAAGGCTTTATAACATAAATTATTCTTCCTATCTCCTTAACCTGTAATCCACTGAATTAACAGTTTCAAGGATCAGTCTTTTTCACCAAGTGATTGACCAGCCAAGCTGGACTAACTCATGAAAGGGAAGAATGGTTAGTCATGTTTTTGGTGGCATGGAATGTCATGTCTGTACTGGAGCCAGAAGCACAACTCAGATTCTTTTCTTTTTTTACGAAGAGGAAGTCATTTTCCTCTCACGGGTCTTTAAAAAGTCCCGCTGCCCCCTCATTCTCACGTGATATTTTAAAGCCTAAGGAAGGACAGCTATGAAAGTTCTCTTCCTGTGGAAAGAGGTGGTAAAGTCCAAAGCCAATTAAGAGAGACAGGTTCAACCTAACTGGCCTCCACAGCAGGCAAGATTTGTCTAATAGCCCAACACCGAGGAATCCTTGCAAGAGCAACAGGACAGGACAGAAAGAGCTTAAGATACCTAACGGGCCAAGAAACCATCTGTCTTGGTTGTTTTGCTGATGCTGTAATGAAATATGACAAAAGCAACTTAAGGATAATGTTTTTTTCCCTAGCTCATAGCTCAGTGGTACAGCCCATCAAGGTAAGGAAATCAAGGGGGCAGGACCTTGAATCAGCTGACCACATCTCACACACAGTCCAAACACATAAATTATTGAATATGTGCTACTGCCTAGGAGCCATTTTCTATTTAAGTGGTCCAGGATTCCAGCCAGGAATGGTAAACTGTAGGCAGGTCCTCCCACTTCAATTAATGTAATCAAGGTAATCCCCTACAGGCAACCCCAGAGGCTCATCTCTCCCAAGTTGTACTATGTAGTCTTTCTAGTTGACAATTAAAAGTAGTCATCACAACTTCACCCTCAATTTAGTACCCAATACACTACGTTTAAGGCAAAATCCTCAACCCCTTGTCCCGATAATATCGTGACATTGTTAAAATATAAAGTGCATTGAGCAGTTTCAGTCTTCATGGTCTATGGTCTTCAACATCCCTACACTTTAAAAGTTCAAGTTCTTTCCACTGTATTCCCCAATTAGAAGAAGTCATGTACTTCTAACATGTACTAATACACAGTAAGCATTCATTCCTATTCCAAAAAGGGAAGAAGCCAGGCACAGCAAGGCGTGATCAGACCAAAGTAAGACCAAAACCATCAGAGAAAACAACACATCCTTCAGCAGAATTACTGGATCTGGAGTTCCTGGTGAAATTTACTGGGCTCTAAAGGGCCTATGCAGCTCCATGCCTGCAACTCTGCCAACTGCAATACAGACAGAGACTCTCCTAGATCAGCCCCACTTCATGCCCGCTGCTTTTCTCAGCAGATTTCTCCCAATACTGTGAAGTCAATACTGACTTCACATGAATCATCATTCCCAGACCCCCTTAATCTAACCCAGTACTGCTGGACAATGCAGTTAAAGGTGTAAAGAGGAAAGCTCTTCTTCCTGGCGCTGACTCTCTTCTGGAACGGTTTTAGTCTGCTGTACCCAGGGACAGTTCTGGCGGATGAAGGAAGCTGTGAGAAGCTTTCTTTGCATCTGCCATAACTCAGACGTAATTTCTTCAACTGTAATGTTAAAGACACAAGTTGAGTTGGGCGTGGTAGCATATACCTTGACTGGGTTGTTTTTGTTGTTTTGTTTGTAAACGGCGCCTAAGCTAGAATTATCTGGGGGAATGGAACTTCAACTTAGAAAATGCCTCCATCGTACCGCCTATAAGCAAGGCTGCAGGGCACTTTTTTGATTAATTATTAATATGGGAGAAAGGACCCAGTGCACTGGGATGGCATCTCTCTCTCTTGGGAAGGTGGTCCTGGTTGCTCTATGAAAGCAGGGTGAGCAAGCCATGATGCACAAGCCTGTAAGCAGTGTTCCTTTATGGCTTCTGTTTCAATCTCTTTATATCCAGTCTTCTCACTTCAGTTCCTGCCCTGACTTCCCTCAATGTTGGACCGTTACCTGAAAGTACAACATAAAAAAACTAACCATTTTCTCTCCATTTTAGTCAGGATTAAAAGTAGTCTTGGCAATATATTAAGTTCAAGGTCAGCTCAAGTGACCTTGTCGGAAAGAAGGAAAAGGGGGGGGGGGCAGAGAGAAAGTGAAGAAAGAAAGCATGGTGAATGTAAATTTTGAATCTTTATCTCCAGATAAAGCTAATGATGCTAATAGTGGACACGAATAAAACCATATGCAGTGCTCAACTGTTGGGACAAAAGCTAACAGGAGAAAAAGAAAGATCATAGTAACAGATAGAAGGCAAGTAGATAGGATGTAGAAAGAACCTGCCAAAAGAATTTACAAGTAAGATTCCATCAGAATAAAAATATTTTTAACAATGCAGCAAAAATATAAACCACTAACTAGAAGAAAAAATATATAACATCTATCTGGGACAAGAATTTAACCAGAACATAAAAAGCGTACTTATAACTTAACAAGTGGTTTTTTTTTTTTTTTTTTTTTTTTTTTTTTTTTTTTTTTTTTTTTTTTAGAACCACCCACATTGGGAAATGGATATTGCATAGGATCAGAAATACTGTGGATAGACAAGCCAATGGCAAAATGTTCATAATTACTCCTGAGGGAGATGAAAGTTGGCCTAAAGTGTAAAGGTATGAAAATACATGTTACATGATGGTATTAAGACTACACAACTGTACATTCTCAGGTTAAACCTCAGTGAGGTATAAGCATCAATGTGAATCTTAACATATTGCTAGTGAAAGGGCAAAACGAAAGAGCCATTTTGAGAAGTAGCTTACCAGTATCATACATTTCAAGGTAACCTTATGCAACCCGGTTGTCATACTCCTAGAAAATTAACCCAAGGAGATAAAAGCATATGTTGACACAGACTGTGCTGTTCACAGTAGCTTTAAAACTACAAACAGTGAAATCAGTTCAAATGGCTATCACCTATTCAAAAAATAAAGTGACTAGAATATGCATGCAATGGAGTGCCAGTTTTAGATTCTGCATGCATCTCAAAAGCATTATTCTAAAGGGAAAATACATAATGCATTCACACTGACACTCGCTTTATAAATCCACTTATGAAATGCCAGAGAAGTTAAACTCGAGTGACAGGGAGCAGATTAATCATTGTCAGGGTCTTTATGTTAGAGCAGAGACTGACTGTGGAGGACTAAAGAGGATAGCCGTGAACTCTGGGATGATGGGAAGGTTCTACACCTTTATAGTGGTACTTCATGTATAGAAGAATTACTAGACTCCTGGCACAGTACACTTAAAGCTGGCCTTACTTACAGTATGCTATTTTTATTTACTTAAAAATGACTTTAAAAAACAATATACTGTCTATTATGTTCTAGGTTTTGTGTTAAATGTTGCAGGGATCAAGCCATAGTCCAGTTGAAAATAAAAGAGAACAATTTAGTAATTACAGCACATATTATTATGATATGGCATTAATGGATAAATATACATGGTTCTTAGTGACATGGACAAAATTACTAAATTAAACACTTAGGATAGAGAAGCATGTGTCTGTGTATCCCTCCTGAGACATGTGAACATCCTTACAATCGCATCTGCCAGTAACACACAAAGCTTTACAAAAGTACATCAGAATTACACAATGAAGTTAAAATTTCAATTCTTTTTCTGTGTACTTTTAATCCTCCTGCATTTTATTCTTACCTTCAACTTGTGAGTTACAATAGATATAATTATAAACACGCTGTCTTTTAGAACTCGCACTCATGTTAAGATTGAGAACACTTTCGGAATCTTCTCCTAAGGTCTTTTTGGTTGCTGGGTGATTATTTATTGGTGTTTTGACATTTCCGGAAGATGATTCTGTCACCCTATAGAAAAACTGTTTGGCGAAATCAAAAGTGTCATTGTTCCACGTAGGAAGGTGTTTGGGATGAGCGGTTTTGACTCTGTTCAGCTTCATTTGTGAGAGAGCTAATTTAGGAAACATTTGTAAGCACTCCCATGGTGAGGCATGCCTTTGTGAGAGAGGTAAATGTGAATACCCTGCCCTTGGAGAAGCTGCTGAACTTTCTCAAATCATTTCACTGCAGGGGATTATTATAATTTTCATGGGGAGCATGTTGAGCCCTAAATAGAGAATGGGTGCATAACTTTCTGAATCTCTTCTACGCTTTAGTATAAGAAAGAAATGTTTTTGTGGATTGACCTTAAGGGGCATGTTTTTACATGGTAATAATTAATGAAAATAATCATTCAAGCTAATGAAACTGATAATTAGAAGCCATTTTCAATTTTAATTAGCACTGGAAGTGTTGCTGTGGAAGAGTCTGGAGAGCTATCTGGAAACTGAAGGTCTGCTGTTCCTTGAAAAAGGGTGACAACTACTCAGGCAGGGAGCAACTGTATCTGTCTTGAACCAGACTATGGGCTGGGGCTTCTTCTACTATTGCTTCTAACTTCATACGTCATGTGGAAGGAAAAGTATATACCAACTAGAAATGGGAGGGTTTTTTTTTTTCCTCACAAAGAAGGTACCATGGCCTGACTATTTGTGATACCCCAAATATTATATATTGAAATCTAATCCCCAAGTTGAAAGTTTAAGTTGGTGAGATCTTATGGAGGCGATTTCATCATGAAGGTAGAGTACCAGCACCCTGTCTGCCCAGCCTTAGGGGAATGAGTCAAAATGGAACATAGCCTTGGACAGAGGCCAAAAGACTGATAATATCTGACCTTGTAGGAAACTTAACTCTTACTTTATAATTCTCTGTGCTTGAATACGTGGTGATTAACATAAGCTGTATTGCAGCAGGGAATTCAGTAGAGAATTTATTACTAGGGCTTCTTTCTCTTTTGCCCTAAAGCTTTACCTCTTTTTGGCCAGGCAAGAAGGAGGCTTAGAGCTATTAACCCTTTGTGAAGCAGGAAAAAAGTCACACAGACATATGCACATCCAAACACACACACATTCTTGTTGGATCTGACCACCTGCTTCATCCACTCAAGTATTCTTGCCTATGTATGTGGTTGGAGTAAAAGCCCCCATGAGCAAGTTCCGTTGAGCACTCACCAATGGAGAAAAAAGCTCACTCATTCCGGATGAAAAATAAGCTCAAAATTTTATGGCTCAGAGAGAACTTCTACCTCTTTATTGCTGAATGAAAAAAGTCTTTTAAGAAAAAAAGCCACTCTCCTATTGTTCTGAGTACTCAAATGGTTTTCCAAGCATCTTTACATACCGAAAGTTCATCATAAATCCAGTAAGAATTTTCAGTAGGAATGTTTACATGAGTTTTGTTTGTTTGTTTTGTTTTTATTTTCAAAACAGAATTTCTCTGTATAGCCCTGGGTGTCCTGGAACTCACTCTGTAGACAAAGCTGGCCTCAATATATGAGTTTTATTAAGACTAGTTATCTAATTAATCATTCATTATCTATCACTAGCTCCACAGGTTCATTAAGAGTTTAAAACAATAATCTTATGTCATAAGTTAGCATGATTTTATCAAGAGGCAAATCACCTGCCTTGTGTCTCACTAGTATTAAAGTTTTGTACAGATAAATCTAGTCAATGCTTCATCTTCTATCCTTGCACCCACAACAAATTCACCACCCCTAGTTTACAGCCTTTAGTTATCAGACAATGTTTTCACAGCCAGCCCAGAAGGAAAGCCTTCCCTGATCACAAAGCCTGCTTTCTATCCTAGTGCAATTATCCAGTGACACATGAAGGTTTACAGAGCACTAATTACAGCCTTCATACTATAGACCCATTCCCCTAAGGCTGGGCAGGTCCCTGACACTCTACCTTCATGATGTAATCACCTCCATAAGCTCTCATCTCCCTAACTTGGGGATTAGATTTCAATACATAATATTTGGGGCATCCCAAATAGTCAGGCCATGCTACCTTCTTTCTGAGAAAAAAAAAAAAGCCCATTTCTAGTTGGGATGTACTTTTCTGTATAAATTTTGAAAATCTATAGAATCCTTATTAGGAATTATAAAATCATCACTTGTCTATATAACATTGTTGCAAGACAGTACATCTTTCTTGATCTGCAGAAAATCTGCCCAGTAGAGTGGGCTAATGCCATGAACTTATTAGTCTAATTTAGTAATGACAGGAAAGGCATAGCAGCATTAAGAATCAATCCTGAGATGAGATTTCTGAAGGCCTTGCAATTTAGAATTTTATCCATCACGGACCATGCAAAAATGGTGGGCCATGTTTAGGAAAGTCACCTGCTAGCCTTAGCCTCTCCTAAATGGCTCCCAACAGTAGAGCTCCCATAAATAGGATTAGTGCCTTTCTAAAGTGGTCAGTGGGTGCTTGTTTGCCTTACATCACGTGAGGAAGAACAAAGCAAGGAGGTGCAATCTTTGAAACTACAAAGCAAGCTCCCACTAGACATCAAATCACCTGACACCTTGATCATTTTTTTCCCAGCCTCCAGGACAATGAGGAATGAATTTCTGTTACTCTAAAAGCTGGCCCATCTATGACACTGTTATATACAGATGGAAATACCTCACTGGCCCAATCTACTGAGTTTCACCTGTCACTGTAATTTTTCTCTTGACAATTCTAAAGTTTTAAACTTCTGATTTTTAACCTGACTTTCTGACAGTAGTACTTTGCTGGTCCTGGAGTTATTTCCATCCTTCATTCCAAACTCCTAGTGGAGCAGAATTGGGTATGTATCAAAATACAAGGGAGTGAAGTAATATAACATTTAAAAGGCTGGCATGGGGGGAGGCAACAGGGGTTTGCTCTTGTTGTTTTTGTTTGTTTGTTTGTTTTTTGGAGGGGAAGCTGGGAAAGGAGAAATTTACATGTAAATAAAGAAAATATCTAATAAAAAAAAGAAAAAAGAACAGATTAAAAAAAAAAAAAAAGCTGGCATGTAGAATTCACAAATGACCTTAGCTTCAGGCTTTCACAAAGAACAGCTTGAGTTTCTCAGTCCTTTTAACCACAGCTTTACCAATTGTTTGTTTGTGAACATATTGCTCCACTGAGGTAACACTTTGGAGTTTTTCGGGACCTATCCTAAGCAAAGGGAGTAAGGAGAATTGCAAGCCCTTCTTGGCTTTAATAGGATAAGTTTTCTGGACAAGGTGACCTTTTGTCTTCCCTCAAATCACCATATATACAAGTAACTAACTGCTCTAAGTGATGGAAGGTGTGCCTTTTGGAGGGCGTGTCTTCACGTTGGTGTCTCTGTATCTAGGTGGTGAGTACATGATCCAGTGGAGGTCACTGAAGCCAGAAGATCTGTATTTGATATCTCATTTAACTGGCTTCATTTTGGAGCAGTTCTTAAATGTAGTTTTTCTTTGGAATAAACTGGGGGCAATGTTTTAACCGCAGTTATTTGGGATTTATTTTTTTTAAAGTGTCAAGTAATTACACAAATTCCTCTATGCATTCACCCCATTTCAGTTTCCCCATTTATATTGCTATGAAGTGTTGTTCAAAATAGAAACTATCACCTGTGCTTAAACAAACTCCAGGTTTCTGAAATCTTTAGTTTTCCCCTAATGTTATGTTTTATTTTTCAATTCCAATTTCTAATTGTAGCAGCTTTCTGTATTACATTGTTTCCTTCTGATGTGAGATTCTTTCTAGAAGTTATATTCATTTTTACAGTCATTTTTGTGATAATTAATTTTATTATTAGCTGGATCCAAACCCAGAATAACCTGGGAAGTGAGTGTTAGTGAGGAAGAAGCTAAATCAATTTGGCCTATTAGCATGTCTGTGAGGGATTATTTTAATTTTTAACTGATTTGAGAAAACCCAGCACATAGTGGACAATACTGTTTCCTAAGCAGTGTAAGAGAGGAACAACAATATGAACCAGCCAGTACCCCTAGAGATCCCAGGGAATCAACCACCAACCGAAGAATACACAT
Organism: Montemys delectorum; assembly: GCA_019843815.1. Taxonomy (NCBI): domain Eukaryota; kingdom Metazoa; phylum Chordata; class Mammalia; order Rodentia; family Muridae; genus Montemys; species Montemys delectorum. The sequence continues at coordinate 22,092 of JADRCD010216300.1, forward strand.
GGAGGGATGCATGGCTCCAGCTGCTTATGTAGCAGAGGACGGCCTGGTTGGACATCAATGGGAAGAGAGGCTCTTGGTCCTGAGAATGCTCTATGCCCCAGTGTAGGAGAATGCTGGGACAGGGAAGCAGGAGTAAGTAGGTTGGTGAGCAGAGGAAGAAGGGATAGGATGGGGGGATTCCGAGGGGAAACCAAGAAAGGGAATAACATTTGAAATGTAAATAAAGAAAATATCTAATGAAAAAAGAGTGGAAAAAAAAGTGGAGAAAGCAAGCAAGCGAACATTTCCCTTCTCTTGACTGTGAATGTGAGGTATCCAGTTTAAATTCCTGCCACTTGTGACTTTTCTGCAATGATGGACAGCCATCAAAACCATGACCCCTTTCTCTCCCATGTTGCTTTTTTAAAGGATGTTTTATCAGACAACAGAAATGAGACTATGGTAGCAACATTTTTGCCTAATTTTATCCAACCTTGGTTCCACTATCCATGCCTTGTTGTTCTGTTCTCTACAACTCGCACACCTCTCTCTAGCAGTTATTGTTCTGGATTAACAATCTACTCTTAAATGGATAGGAGAATTTTCTTTTAAATGTTCTTCCTTCAGCTTTAGCAAGGACATACAGAACATAAGCCTCTTCTTCAATGCTTTCTTTCATTTCTTTTTTTTTTTTTCATTATCTTTTATTTATTTAGTACAGAACTACAACACATGGCCATAGTACTATCCACATTTAGGATCTATCTTCACTAATCAGTTAAACTTTTCTGGAGGAACTCTTATAGATGCACTTAGAAATATATATCCACAGAGATTCTAAGTTCAGGCAAGTTAGCATTGAATGATATCCATCATAGTACTCATGAATCAAATTCCATCATTCCATACACTCTATCCCCAGATACCAGTAAATTCTTAGATTCTGTACAATCAACTTTTTTTTTTTAGATAATTTCTTTATTTACATGTAAATTTTCCCTTTCCCAGGTTCCCCTCCAAAAAACAAACAAACAAACAAACAAAAACAACAAGAACAAACTTCTTTTGCTTCCCCCCTCCCCATGCCTG
>JADRCD010216301.1:5467-18167 GCA_019843815.1 Montemys delectorum
CTCTCTCTCTCTCTCTCTCTCTCTCTCTCTCTCTCTCTCTCTCTCTCACACACACACACACACACACACACACACACACACACACGTGCACACATACATATATACAGGACAAAACTTCACATATCACTTATACTATTTGTTATACAACACTGAAGTGAAACTAAATTTTACAGGTTTGATTATAACAAAGACATATATCATAGAATGTAATAAAGCCTTAAATGACTTTCAAATACTATCATTTCCAAGGTTCTAAGCTTTAGTGTTTAGCCTAGCCTCCTTTAATCACTGAATCAAATTTCAATTTTCATTTATGTATTGGATATTAGGTTCAAGTTACATCTTCAGTGATGTCAAACTATTTTATCCCTGTGGTTCACGTTCTTACTCTCTTCATTCTTATGTTTCCCATTTGTGTCTCTCTCTCTTTCTTTCTCCTCTATATCCAAACATCTCAACTCCTTGCTTAGTCAATACTGTTTTATGTCTTGCTTCCTTACACAATTCAATTCCTTAATGCACCACAAGAACATAGAGCTAAAATGGCCCAGGCTTGAGCTCCTTGCTTGTTACTTCTAATTTTGCCCCACTAGTTTCTAATTTGACTTATAGAGCATCTTTACTGGGTTAAATTGCCATCAGTTCAAATTTCAAATTTTTTTGCTTGACTGGTTCTTTTTTTATTTCTCCCTATAAAATGGTCTTTTCTTTGCCTCTTGATTAACATGTGAAACATGTTACTATATATGCCACATTATATGATCTCTTTAGTTTACCATGGTTCTTGTACAATCTTAAGAATCTGGAAGTTCAGTCTTAAGTAGGGAAGTTGATCTGAACATACCAAATTCTTTCAATGCAAAGTGACTGCTTTCTTCAAATGCATGCCAGCCCTCCTTAAGAATTATGTGTTGGTTTTATATTTAATTTCACAATCATAAAGCTAAATACATTTTTCTTAATTGACTCCATTTTATTTAATCAAAGTTCATTGTACAACACCAGATTGGATTGTCCAAAAAAAGTAGGCCAACATTTGTTTTAGTCTTTTCATATTTAATCTTATTTCTGTCTCTATGACCTGCTTAGAATATAAACTTTAACTTACATTTGAATCTTTCAAAGATCTTTTCTTCTTTTGTTTTTAGATTGTTCTTCATATCTGTTTAAAACTGATGTTCTATAATTTTGCTTTTTAAAAATGTATTGCCTAAATTTTCATAAATGTATACAATGTGTTTTAATCAAATATACTCCCACTCCTTTCCCCCCAATTCTTCCTCATTCTATACCTCCCTACATTCCCTCCTAACTTCCTGTGTTCTCTGTAAAGTTTTAATTTAATTTTTAAACATTAAAATACAATTTTATCATTTCTCCCCTTTCCTTTTCTCCTTCCAACTTTTCCTACGTTTTTCCACTTCCATTTAAAAACCATGCCCTCTTTTTCTTAAATCAACACACACATATCCCACAAAATCACACACACACACACACACACACACACACACACACACACACACACACCAACACACACACACACACACACACACACACACACACAAACACACCACCAAAATCACACACACACAATATACTGGATTCATTTAGTATTGTTTGTTATAGCAGTTTGGGATCATCTACAAGATGATCATCTACAAGAGTAGAATAAAGAAAGGTTAACTCGTTTTGTTGATTGTTTTCACAGGAATGAAAACATAGATGTCAAAAAGGTTAAGGTGAGAAGAAACTAACTTTAATTTTATTCTTATGTATAGAGAAAATTGTTTAAGAGATGGCTTTTAAAATATCGAATGTTTCAGGCAATAGCATTCTCTTTGGCACTCTTTTCAGAAGAAGTTTTCCTCAATAGACACTTAGTAAACTGTGGTAGAGTCATTTTGATTTAAAAACACAAGAGTGTCCTAGTTAATATATTTATTCACTGGGACTGTACAGGGTAAATAATTTCAAACTAACCTTTAACAACTCAAAAACAGTACAATAATGATGTAATAACTTGCCTTCCAGATCCTGCTAATATATGATCTGTGACTTGAGGAGTCATTTCTATACCCCTGATCTGTTCCTCTTCTGGCTAAGTCTCACAGTACTATTATTCCTCTGAACACACAAGCAGTGGCCCATCCAAAGTATCAAGCTGTGGTCTGACTTGTGGATGAGGAAGCAGTTCACCGAGGAAAACTGTACTTAAATATCTGTAGTAGATATATAGGAAACCTCATGACTTCATTTCTGCAAATTAACCTTGTTAATCCAAAATATGTGTTCATGTTCTCATACTTATGTGTTTAACTTGTAACCCACATTTTCTGGAACATACATTTCTAAAATGAACATTCTTTAGAACTAACACTAAGATAAGAAAGATAGTTAACTAATCCCTGATATTCACCACATCAAAAGTATAATTTTTTTTTTAAAAAAAAAAACATGTCTTATGACATTCATTAAAGAAAACTAGAAGCCAGGTGGTGGTGGTGCACACCTTTAATCCCAGCACTTGGGAGGCAGAGGCAGGCAGATTTCTGAGTTCAAGGCCAGCCTGGTCTACAGAGTAATTTCCAGGACAGCCAGAGCTACACAGAGAAACCCTGTCTTGAAAAAAAAAAACCCAGAAAACTAGAAATATATGTATGTATACATATATATGTATATAATCATAAATGTCTAAAATATCTAGAATATTAATTCCCTGACATCAGAAAATGTGATTTATTCAATGTACTTACTGTACATTGTATATTGTGACATCTATTCAACAAACATCCAATTAAGTTATTTATCCATTGAGCTTGTGAAATTCAGTGACCACATGTGTTTGCAAAATTCAAACCTATAGCCAGTGCTTAGTATTTCATAGATTAGTTATAGAGTTTGGTTTCATTTAACAGAACAAAGTTCTATTTAGCCTTTCTTTGTTTTCTTCTATTTTTAGTGTATAGTGTGAACTACATCTACAAAACTACAAGAATTTTCAATCAGGACAGCTCCTACCATGGGTATTAAGAGATCTGGAGTATGGTTTTTTTTTTTTTTTTTTTTCTTCTGAGCAAATCTGAGGCGACCATTTCATGACTGTCAAGCAAACTTTTGATATCAGTTTTTATTCTTATATTCTGAATTTAATGTTTCTCATTATTTAGAAAAAAATAACATCTACATTTTAGTCATTGGATATTAGTATCCATGTTGTTATGTGTAGTTGTCAGACTTTAAAATGTTTCTTTTGAGATCATAGGTGAGTTAGTAATTTTTTTTTGGTATTTTCTTTATTTACATGTAAATTTCTCCTTTCCCAGTTTCCCCTCCAACAAACAAACAAACAAGCAAAAACAAGAACAAACTCCTGTTGCCTCCCCCATCCCCATTCAGCAAATGTTTATGTGAGATCTGTTAAGCGTCAGGCATGTTGTTTGGTACTGGGGTAAATTGTTAAACCAAGTGGTGATATGTCTGCTTTTATTGTAAGTTGAGGTTTTAGAGAGATGAGCTCTAATGAAATAATCCTGTCAGACAGTTCTTCATCTCTGGGGCCGTGCACCACTAAAGTGGGAGAGACACTTAAGACAGCCCCTCTTAGTCTGCAGGATAGAGTTTCTCCTGCTCTGCTCTATGGACAATAGGATAAATAATTTATTTCCCTTTTAGAGTTTGGAAAGAATCCACTGGACACAGAGTTTTATGCAGCTACCTTCTTTGATCCTAAGATGTCTGAGCTTTTGTGGTCCAGAGGGAGCGTTCTCAGTTAGTAGCTATTGATTTTTGTCTTTGGCGTGTCATATCTGGTCTCTTGCCATCTCTACTTGCTGGAGAAATTTACTCCCTGAAATTCTCATATGAGTTCCAGATAAGTTTTCTCAGTTTCTGACTAAAGAGTAAAATAATCACTCATGCATTATTTTCCTATTCATCTCAGGAGATATTCTGATGCATTCCAAAACCGAAAGCCAAATATATACTAGTTAGGTTTTCTCACCAAATCTCTAACCTACTTCATGAGAACTTTCAAGTAGTCGATGCCCATGCATCTTCTTTGTAACAATTGTATTTCTCCCTGAGATTCTTATCCAATTAACCAAAAGCATTTACCCTGCACATTCACTTTTGTGAGCCTAATATGTACTAGCTATTATTATGATGGTCTCACAGGCATTAATTAAGTTAATCTTCATAAACCATTTGATGTCATGTGATAAAACTGTTTCAACTGAAAAAAGACTGAAGAAAAGAGAAATTAAAAAACTTGACAATATTATATATATATTACTCCTAGATTTGAACTAAGAATTTTAGTTAGTCTTTCATGATTGGAAATACAACTAACCTTATTGTTCATTATAGCTTGGCTCATCCTCTTAATGCTTTGTCTTCATTGGGTTTGGTTCCTTCTTACATTTGGCCACATCATGTACAACTTATAGATATACAAATAACTGACTGACTCTTTATCAAGTGTTTTTTGTCCTTGAAGAATTTCAATTAGTGTTTAGCAAATAACAAAAATTGTACTATATGAATAATGGTATTGGGGCAAAGGAAATATATTAGTTGATAACATTCTTGAGCTGCAAGCATAAGGCCTCAAGTTTAAATCCACATTACACACATAAAAACCAGATACATTAATATTCATTCATAATCTTTATGCTCCTATAGTAAGAAGGGAGGTGAGGATGGAAAAACTCCTAAAAGATTTAGGACTAGCTAACCTGGCATATGCAAAGACAAACAAAAGTGAGATTCTGACCTCAGCAAGGTGGAGCAGTAGAATCAACAGCTGGGCTGGTCTTCTTTTGCTGTTGTCATTTTTGTCAAAAATAAAACCAACAATGAAAAGAATAATGAGAAAAAGCATCCAGGTGTAGAAAAAAACAAAATCAACAAGAAACAACAACAACAACAACAACAACAACAACAACAAAAAACACAAGAGAAAAAATTGGTGGCTGTAAGTCAAAATCTGTGTCTCCTCACCATATAATGAATGTATAGAGAAGAAAAGGACTGGAAATTGGAAGGTTAAAGGTGCTAAAATGGAGAATAATCAAGCCAACTTCAGCATTCTAGCATTCTAGATTATTACATATTTGAATTAGTTTATTCTTCAGTCTAATACAACTTGTAGTTCCTTCTGCTCTAATGAAGGCAGTTGGGTAAGCTCTCAAGGTAGCTTCAGAGACATGTAGGTCCATTTCCAACATAAATCTTGGTACTTATCTCTCAACCTCAATTAAAATATTCAGCTATCTTAGATCCTGTAGTAGAGTAAGATAAGATTAGATTTGAAAGTTGGAGTGTCCAGTCATTTTTCTAGGGTAAATGAGTCCTATATGTATGTATGCATGTATGTATGTATGTATGTACATACGTATGTATGTATGTATGTATGTATGTAATCCATATATATATGGAATTCTGTTCATGTGGCTATCTTCTTTTAGTTTTGTTGGAAGATTATTTTCTTGCTTTTTCTAGGATGTAGTTTCCCTCCTTGTGTTGAAGTTTTCCATTTATTACCCTTTGAAGGGCTGGACTTGTGGTAATATATTGTGTAAATTTGGTTTTGTCATGGAATACTTTGGTTTCTCCATCTATGGTAACTGAGAGTTTTGCTGGGTATAGTAGCCTGGGCTGGCATTTGTGTTCTCTTATGGTCTGTATGACATCAGCCCAGGATCTCTGGCGAGAAGTCTGGTGTAATTCTGATAGGTCTGTGTTTGTTCATATGTTACTTGACATTTTCCCTCACTGCTTTTAATATTCTTTCTTTTTTTTGTGCATTTGGTGCTTTGACTATTATGTGGCAGGAGGAATTTCTTTTCTGGTCCAAACTTTTTGGAGTTCCGTAGGCTTCTTGTATGTTCATAGGCATCTCTTTTTTTTTTACGTTAGGGAAGTTTTCTTCTCTAATTTTGTTGAAGATATTTACTGGCCCTTTAAGTTGGAAGTCTTCACTCTCTTCAACACCTATTATCCTTAGGTTTGGTCTTCTCAGTGTGTACTGGATTTCCTGGATGTTTTGGGTTAGGAGATTTTTGCATCTTTTCTTTAACTGTTGTGTCAATGTTTTCTATGGTATCTTCTGCCTCTGAGATTCTCTCTTCTATCACTTGTATTCTGTTGGTGATGCTTGCATCTATAGCTCCTGACTTTTTTCCAAGGTTTTCTATCTCCAGAGTTGTCTCTCTTTGTGATTTCTTAATTGTTTCTGCTTCCATTTTTAGGTTCTGGATGGTTTTGTTCAATTCCTTCACCTATTTGGTTGTGCTTTCCTGTAATTCTTTAAGGGATTTTTGTGTTTCCTCTTTAAGGGATTCTACTTGTTAACTCGTGTTCTCATGTAATTCTTTAAGGGATTTTTGTGTTTCCTCTTTAAGTGCTTGTACCTCTTTACCTGTGTTCTCCTGTATTTCTTTAAGGGAGTTATTTATGTCCTTCTTAAATTCCTCTATCGCCATCATGAGATATGATTTTAGATCCAAATCTTGCTTTGGCGTGTTGAGGTATCCAGGGCTTGCTGTGGTGGGAGTACTAGGTTCTGATGATGCCAAGTAGTCTTGGTTTCTGTTGGTAAGATTCTTGTGTTTGCGTTTAGCCATCTGTTAAACTCTGTTGTTAGATGTTCTTGCTGTTTCTGGCTGGAGCTTGTTTGTCCTGTGGGTCGGTAAGCCTATGCCAGCACATCTGGGAGATTAGCTCTGCCCTGGTAGGACCCATGTGCAGAGGGCTGTGGATCAGCTGTCCCTCCTGGGTGCAGATGGATGAATGAGAGCTACAGCTTCTGTGGCCTGTGCCTCCCAGCTCGTCCCACCTGAGACCTGGGGTCAGAGCATTCCCTGGAGAGAAGCTCTCTGCTTGCGGGAAAGGTGTGCAGAGAGTTGTGGATCCTCTGTCCCTCCTAGTTGTAGATGGAGGTAGAAAAGATCCTGTCCCCAGCTACCCTGCCACTTCTGTCGCCAGTGAGTAGTTTGTAATAAATTTTCTCCTTTGTTATTATATACTTAGCATCCACTCTGAGTAATATATCAATGCCTTGGGGACTATGTTAGCAAAAGAGATACAGTAATTTGTGGGATGGAAACAGACAACAGAGAAAAATAAAGATGGAGGAAAGAGGTCAAAAAATAGAATTGGCTTAGTTCTTTGAGTTTCCACAATAAGAGTTAACTCCCTAGTAACACTTTGTGAGCTTCATATCTGTAGGTGTATGTGTGTGTGTGTGTGTGTGTAGTTGTCTTTTTGTCCTATATATTGGAGGACATAGGCCACCAATGGATGATTTGGGTAGGGAAGGCACAATGGCTATCTTTGTGTAGCTTCTTCAGTGTCATTTCATTTCCTTTATCAAAATAGCAGTACTTGCGTAAGGTAATGGAATTGATGATGAAACTCCTGGTTACTAATGTCAGCATATTACTGTTAAATAACATTCTTATTTCTATTTAATTACCTTCAGGATCTAAATATGCAAAGTACCATGGATTATATTTAGCAAATGCTCACATAACTGCTGGAGGTTTCATTGCAACTTATTTACAGTTATTTAATACTATAAGATGCTAGGAGCTTACAAGAACTCTGTCATGAGAGGAGCTTGTTCAACTCCCTGACATTTTCAAAGGTTCTACAAATGTAGTTGCAGTAATTATATGTGACATTCAAAATCTTAGTCTCATTAAAAAATAGTCAGCATGGGTTTATGGTCTCTATACAAATATATACAACCAAACAAATGCAAGCATGTCCTTATTTTCCCCTTTACCCCTGCATCTCCATACCATCTTCTATATATGTCAGAATCTTATGCCTTCATTCTATCCCTTTCTTTATATCAAATTCCTTACTCTCTTTCCATACTGAAAAACTAACCTGCAATAAAGTTGCTCTTCTCCCTTGACATTCAGTGATTGAGAATCAGGTGTGTCAAAGGCCATTCTGAATACAGTGATGACTCAGATCTGACTCAATCTCTGAAGCAGGTCTGTTTGTGTCTGGCAGTCTCTTCTACTTGGGGAAATGACCTTTCAGGATGCAGCATGGGCATGTGATAACAGCTGGAGCCAAGCATCAGCTGGTGCCAAGTGAGGTCAGATAGAGCTTTCCGTGATGATTTGCATGAGCAGGAAAATAAAGCAGCATTTTCTACCGCTGTTGTTAAACAAGGATAAAGTTAGTCTAGACTCGGTGACATTTGCTTGCAAGTGGAATTCATGCAAAATGAATTCAAATAACACATTTCATTACGACAGAATCCAGATTTCTTTTAGTTCTTGGGAATATTTGACAATAAATTTCCTTTATGCTTAAGCTACTTTGAATTGCACTTCTGTAACTGGCAATCCAAAGTAGCCCTAGAAACATAACTTTCTCAAATTTTATGGTCTAGTAAGAGAATAAAGCTATAGTGCCCAAGTTGAGCTATACAGGTCTTTCAAACTATAATTAAATACAACAGTAATGTTTTACTGATTAATTAGTTGTGGTTCAAGTGTTGTTTCATCTTGATTTGTGGCTGCTAATGTTTTAAAGAAATACTTCAATTTTAGTTGCGGCAATTAAGCTACGTATATTTCACGCAGGAAGTGAAGCTATAGATCTGTTTTTAGATCTATTTCACAGCAATTCCTATTAGACTTACTGAATCACTGGAAATAATCCTACGACCTAGCTAGAAACATCATAAAATAATATATAAGAGTGTGGTGGCCATACACATGAACTATTAGGCCCTAGCTTTTCTAACTTTTCTAATTATATTGCCACCCCAAATCTATTCCCATTTATTTCCAGATCTTCTTTAGATGCATTAGGTTGCAGGTTTCTAGTAAAATATACAGCTTATTTTTATGTCTTTATATACTTTTCATTGTGGATAGATAATAATTCGTGATGAAAAGGATATTTCTCCTTCTATTGTATTAGGATCTATTCTTTGGAAATAACTGCTTAGAATATACTCATAAACAACAAGTGAAACTCGTTAAAATTTATTTTAAGAACATGAATAATAATTAAGATCAAATAATAAAGTTTGATGAATATAATAGAAAAAAACTTATTGACACAGATGACAAATTAACTTTTGTTCTTTCTCAAGAGCAGAGCTTTCTTTTTGTATAATTGTCACATCATCCCACACAGCAGGGTAATTGTTGAAAACAAGTTGTACCGATAGTAAATGAGATATGGAGTGTGTGTAATCAAAATTAAAAACTACTTTTCTTTTAATTATACTTGTTGAAGAATAGGGAGACCAATGAAATGCAGCAGAAAGAACAGAAGTGCACCCACCTGCATTTGTAAAAGTATCCATCTAAGTGATGGATACTTAGTCACTAGAGTAAAGGTAGATGGGCTCTAGTGACTTTTAAAGAAATGATTTTGGGTAACCTGTAGAATGCTATTGAAAAGGATGAAATTAGATCTTCCTCCTGGTGATATTAACTGAAAGAATGTAAAATTAAAGAGAAACACATAAAAGTAAAATTAAAAATATAGAAAATAAAGCCATAAATGCTGTAAGGATATATAGATATAAGGAGGTCTAACCCTAAATACTTATTATATAAGTAAGAAGACTTAGGCTTAAAGAGCTAGGATACAAGAAGATAGGGTGGACCATTTATATATCTAATTGGTAAGATGTCCTTATAACTCTATAGATTTATGAGTAGAAACTGGTAAATGTGAACTAACAAGTTTCAAAATGGATTGAAAATGTCAAGAAGATACAGGACTTGCGGACTGCTTCAGCAACACACTTGACAGAACACAAAACATTTTCAAGGTACTTGTAAGATTACCTATTATCCACAAGTATCAGAAGAATAAAATATTCAGGAAGATGATCTGCTTGTAATTGAAGTGAGATGAAGTTAATCAAAATAGAGTCATCCAGAGACTCCTCAATGAGAATCCTGATTTTGAAGTTAGCAATGTATTTTTCTTGTCTTTACACTGTTTAAGACTGAACCTACCGCACAGCAGGCAAGTGTTGTTCTGAGTGGAATCGTCAGTCTAGCAGTAACTCTTGACCCATGAGTTAAAGACATTGCAACAGTGAAAGTTGGAAAATGTTTTTGACTAAATGAAATTGCTACAAGAGATATGGCTATGGTGCTACTGGGTTGGGAGGGAAGATTATTGTAAAACTATAGATAGAGGAGAAGAACCAAGGATATCAAACATCTTCGTCTCTCTCTCTCTCTACATTATAACACAAGAATAAAATTACAAAAATGAAAAGTACAAGAACTAAGTAGAATAATGAAAATTATACATAGTATATGAAGTGAATAAAGTCAAGTTACTTTTTTGAGAAAAAAAATGTTTAGTGCTTGTCAAGATGGTGCAAGGAAAAAATAGAATAATTGCGGACCATTATTATTCACTAGTACAGTCAAAGAGCTCTAAAGTGTTAGCTAACAGTCAAGTAGAACTAGCAGGCATCAGTCTATCCCAACCTGGTGGACTATAGAGGAGAAATATCAATTTAGTACTAAAACAGTTCTTAACAATATAATTATATTGATAGATTGAGATAAAGAATTTGATATGACTTGGTATCAATTTTTATTTTAAAAGGCTCAGTTATAAAAATAATTTTCTGCTAAATGATATCTATGCATATCTGTAGTAAAGATGACATTTAATGTTGGAGTTATGATGTATATTTTTCCTGAAATGAGGAACAAGTAGATAATGCCTGTTACTACCATTTAAACTTAGCAGTCGGGAGGATCTTGAATTATAGTTTTGGCTGAGTATGAAAGTCTGAAATGGTAGGTGTTTTCATTCATGCCTTTCTCTTGTTTTTTTCTTTCCTTTTATTAAATTGAAAATAGATTTTTCCACACAATATATGCTGTATATGTTCCCCTCCTTCTACTCTTCCCATATTCTTCCCACCTTCCACCTACCTAAATCTTACCCCACCTATCTCTCTCATTAGAAAATACACAGACATTTAAAAATTAGGTAAAATATAAACAAAGTGAAGTAAAACAAAACAACACACACATAAAAAGAGCCAAATAAGAAACACAAAACAGGAAACCATAGCATAAAAGCCTGTAAGATTTTTTTTAAAAGGCCCATGTTTTTAAAACCTCTCTCATTAAGTCTCAGTAAGCCATTCAGAAACAGAGGCAGAAAGGTTGGAAGAGCCAGTGGGATGGGGTCACTAAAGAAATAAAACAAACGACAGGATCGATTCACATATGAACGCACAGGGCCTACAATGGTACAAGCCTGATAGGGTCCCAGCACTGAGGGGAGATGGACTCAAATCCCTTGGCTAACCTAAAGCTATCTCCAGTTAATAACTGTTCATGAAATACTCACATCTTTTTTTTTTTTTCATGACATTTCCTTTTCTTCGACAAAACTCTGATTGAAGTGACTTCAGATTTGTAAAGGCACTAATTTCCCTTAATTTTGCCTCCTGTTGCTGTGACAAAACATCACTATAAAAGCATCTTAAGGCAGAAAATATTTATTGGAAATAAAAGTATCTGTTGTGATAGTTATATGTCGCAGTCCATCATTACAGATAAGTCAAGGCTTCTCTTGTCTTCTTGAGAAGTCAACTTGAACAAGCTGATCACATTAAATCCACAAGCAAAAGCAGAATTAATGTGAAACTTCTTTGACCAAACTAATTTTCACAACACTAAACATACATGAAGTCTTTTGTGGGGCTGATAATATTGCATCTTTTAATCTTGATACTATTTTTATTGTACTGGTGAAACTCCAAGGGCTCAAAGAATTGGGTTAAAGATGTGATTGTTTTGTAACCAAAATAAATACAATTATTTTATTTACTGTAATAAAAGCATCCCATGTGATAAAAAAGAAATGCCACTTAAAAATTATTCTAAGGAATTTTGCTTATTTTCTTTTTAAACAAGATCTCACTATGTGGATGGTCTGATATGCCCTTCTCCAAGCCTGGAGCAGGCTGATTCAGACCTTGCTCTGCTACAGCCTACCCCACCTCACCTCACAATGTGGATCCTTCCAACCTAGGTGAAGTCCATTGTCCTGCCACATCTGCAGCTTCCTACAAGGAGTCACACCTGCTGAGCCTGTCCGCCTGCTGAGTTCCTAACAACCAACAAGACATGGATGAGACCCAAAGATCCTGGCATTGAGGGGGATGGGTCCCCTCGCTTTATATACTCAGACTCCTAGGTAAACATTGAGCCTTGGTCAGAAACTTGTCTTGGTCTCATTTTATTCTTCTCTCACTGTCCCCTCATGTAGCCCCATCTTTCCATTCAGGGACCCAAGTAACCTGTGGCAGCTGACAGCTACAGTCTGAAGCTTTCTAAACATCTGAGCAGACCAAGTTGGTTTTGAACTCACAGAGAACCACTGGCTTCTACCTTCCACATGTTGGAATTGAAAGTATGTATCACCAGGCCTGCCTTTCATATATTCATGTACACATGAATAATACACATAAATCTGTGTATTTGTGTAAACATATTCAGAAAACATGAAAAAAATCTCTTTAGAAAATATATTCAAAAATTTTGCTGCTCTCATAAAAAATAGTGCCTTGATTTTACTAGACAATGAAAATTGGGTTTGATTTTAAAAATTTGGTGTGCACTTGTGTGTGCGTGTGTGTGTGTGTGTGTGTGTGTGTGTGTGTGAGAGAGAGAGAGAG
>JADRCD010216301.1:18267-40082 GCA_019843815.1 Montemys delectorum
AGAGAGAGAGAGAAAGAGAGAGAGAGAGAGAGGTATGTTGGGAAGTCAAGCACATGCCATGGTGAGCATGTGGCTTTCAGAGGACAATTTTGTGAAGTGACAATTAGGTGAGTTCCAGATCTTGATCTCAATGGGCTAAGCCTGTGTGGCAAACAATTTTACCTTTCCAAATAATCTTGTCTGCCCACAAATCTATTTCTCATTGGTTGTTTGAAAGTACAGCATTGGCACCTTGGTTCACATCATAATTAGTATTTGAAATGTCTAGACTTCTTTTTAAATTTTTCCTTGTTGTGGTTAGAAATGAACCTGGGGCCTTGTGCCTGCTAAACAAGTGCTTTTACGATTGAGCTACACATTGCCTTCTCTATGCGTTTTTATGTATACAAAATCATATTTCATCTATCAAATAAAATAACTAACCAAGGTAAATCCTAAACGTTTATGCCGATTGCCACATACAAAGAGCAAAATCCTAACAGACACAAGAAACTCAGGGCAGATGCCTGTGAAGACAGCAGACATGTCGACAGTACCAGACAGCCCTCTACAGAAATATGAAAGATCCAATGAAACCTTGATTTCAATGACTCTATAAACAAGTTGAATACCACTTTTCTCCATGAAGTTAAAATCCAGAAGCCATATTGACTTAGATATAATGTTATAAATTATAAATTGACCTCCAAAGCACTTGTATTGTTAGAGAAACATTGGAGCATACTAAGGAGGATTTTTCAGCCTTGGAATATATTGTCAATAATAGGAGGAAACATCTCAAAAAAAAACCCACAAATGCTATTATAATGAAAACAATGTATTAAATATGTTGTTCATTGTCAAGAATAGCAAAAGTCTACATAACATTGTTAAATTTTTTTCTTTTTTTTAAAATTAGATATTTTCTTTATTTACATGTAAATTTCTCCTTTCCCAGTTTCCCCTCCAAAAAACAAACAAACACACAATACTGAAAACATATGTTTTTCTCAATATAATTTTTAAATAACTCCAAATGTATTAACAGTATATTTCAAAATAATACATCACTATTAATATTCTCTTAAATGAACATAAATATATAAAGTGTTTTTGTTTGTTTGTTTGTTAGTTTGTTTTATATTTAGCAGAGCTTGAGATCTTGGCTCTTACTGTGGTAACTTGATACAAGGTTTACAAATGTCAGGCAAAGCATTCATTTTTACTCTTTGTTGTTCTCTTACAAAACCCCTCCCAATTTAATTGTCTATATATTTTTTGGGTATATAAATAATTTTAAAATATGTAAGCTGTTCTGAAAACCATACTATAGTGTAAAAACATGAAATAAACAATACTACTAATAGAGAAGCTGATATAGGAGAAGCAAGATCTCAAGACCATTAGAACATGTGTATTTTAAATTATTAACCTGAACATGTATATTTTGTTAAATTCAGTTTTGACTTGAATATTCCTTTTTTTTTCTACTTCATGTTTTGTTCCTGCTTCCTGTTTCCTGAGACCCACTTTCCTTTGTATGGTTGTCATCCTTCTAATAGAACAATGCCACTGTAGATTCTGTCTTTTTAATTTTAATTTTTATGTATGTCTGTGCACCATGTAGTGACAGGTATCTGACAAGGCCAGAAGAGGATGTCAGATTCCCTGGGACTGGAGTTACACATGGTTGTAAGCAGACGTTTTTATGCCAGTTATGTGCCACGTGGTTTTATGGAGCTCTTCTTATGTGCCTAGTATGTCTATTCATTTTTTATTTTAAGTTCCATCTTATCTAAAATTTATTTTCTATTATCAATATGGAGATGTGTGTAGTTTTTTTTTAATGTTGAACTTATTTTTTATGTTGTAACAATAAGATGAGTATTATAAAATTGTTCGATATAAAACAATTTTTAAATCAATTGAACAGTCTTATATAGATGCTTGTCTACAGCAACACTGAAAATACACACGATTTTCTCAATATGAATTTTAAATAACTTCAAACATATTAACTGTATATTCTCAAATAATATATCACTACTAATATTTTTTAAATGAACATAAATAGTCTTTTTCTTTGTTTGTTTGTTTGTTTTGTTTTGTTTTGTTTTTAAAAGAATAGCAAAAGTCATCAGAGACTAGGACTAGCAGATTAGTGAGAGAGTATAGTGGGAGCAGATCCTGGGAGTGGACAGGGAGAGCAGGTAGTGGGAGGGTCTTGGACAAGTAGACAGTGGGAGAGAAAGCCATACTATTGTTACTTAGGCCTGTATCATCTCAGGGACATTTCTCTTTTCCTGTTTACCTTGTCAAAGGGTCTTGAGCATGTGGATGTGATTAGACTTCTGCACATGTCATTTTTATGATATCCTTCCATAATAAAGCTCAGTTATGTAGCATAGCAGTACTTCACTTGCTGAAAGTTGGTAAAGATTTTCACAGAATCTAATTACATTTAAATTTATTTTAGTAGTTGAGTTGATTTTAACTGTTTTTAATAAAAGAAATTCATGCTAAATTACTAATTTAATTAAATTATTGACTGCTCACTGTAAACATTTTATAATTTGGAAAAAATATCCAAAATTTGATTAATTTCATACCTGTTAACAAAAGTAGTAAATTGCTTTCTCTATGGTATTTAGACAAATTATTTCAATTTGTGGGGACAAGTGTTAGCATTCTGTATAAACTCCACCCCGACAGATACCTGGCAGCAGCCAGGTATGCTCCTCCCCATGGTTAGCTGGCAAAGGCCAAATAGGCCTGGCCCTATAAAAAGGGCTGCTTACCCCCTCCCCTCTCTCTTACTCCTGCTTCTCTCCCTTGCCTCTTGCCACTTTGTTCCCCCTCTCTCCAACTCCCTTCCCCCTCTCTCACGTGGTCATGGCCATCCCCTACTTCTCTACTCTCTCCCTCCCTCTGCCTTTCTCTGCCTCTGCTACCCTCTTAACTCCCCTCCCCATGCCCTAAATAAACTCTATTTTATACTATACCAGCACGTGTCTGGTCCTTCATGGGGAAGGGATGCCTGGCAGAGGCACTCCCTTCCCCACACCTCGCCACAACAGATTCTTTTAGCTCTTTCTCTTTTTATGATCACAACAAGCCCATTAAATGTAATTAATGTTAATCTAAATCAGATTAAATAAGTCTTGGAGAATATCAAATACATATCTCTTTTACTACATTCAATAAAAAAGTTGGTGTGTATATGTACTGATGTACATTTATCTTTGCCTGTGTGTACATATTCCCATGAGGAGTAATGCATTTGAATGTAGATGGAGTTCAAAGGTCACCGTCTGGTTTTGTTCGTCAGTACAGCCATCTGCATGGTCTCTCAGTGATATGAAATTGGACTGGATAATCTCTCTGCCTTCCCCGTGCTAGGATTAAGATGTGTACATCCCTGCACAGTTTTTTTTTTTAAATGTACGCTCTGAAAATAGGCTTTTCATCCTTATAGCATAAGCATTTTAATGGACTAAACTCTCTCACTAGCCATTGGGCTGATGTGTTTAGTACTAATTAGGATAATTGTCATGCTTTAAATTTAAGTTTAATATCTCTTTTGAAAATTATTTTATGTTAAACAATTTTTTTATTGAAATAGAATTATATCACTTTCTTGGAGGCAGTTCAATGCGTTGGTCCAATGTCCTTTCTGAGTAGCTCCCTTGCTCTGCACATCTTCTATGCTGTTCAGTCTATCAGTGTCTTTTAGCAGGCCTAGCAGCTGGTATACATTTGGGTAAGCAGGGCCTTAGTGGATTTGGTCTACATGGACTTCCTGAAGCACGTGCATTGTTTGCTTCTTGAGTCTGTGAAGGTTCTTTGGTGCTTTCTCATTCTATCCTATTGTTTCTCCACCTTCCTGATATCCCATGTGCTATGGATCTTCCTTGCAAGATGGAAAGTTTTCATTTCAGAGGAAAGTACTACACAACATCATTTCAAGAATATCTGCCAGTAAGCTTAAGGAACACGCTAAAGAATCAGAGGCTTAATTATGACCTAGATGAAATTTATTGTTGTTGTACTGTGTGGTTTAAGTAAAAAAGAATAATACAGAAAGCTTTGAATGTAAAGCTGAGCCAATCTTGCAATTTTCAGTGGATTTACATCTTTTGACTGAAAACCAGAGTTGAAGATCTTTGAAGGTTTTGTTTATAGTTTTGAAATCTTCAGTACAGCTATCGAAGAGAATAATGTTCTGTCTGAGTTCTTTCATACATTACTAGGTTTCTATTACTATAGCAAAATAAGCTAAGTGAATTGTAAGTTAAAAAACTTTAGTTTGGCTGATGGTTCAGGCGGTTTTACATCATGATCATGTGCATTATTGCTTTGGGCTTCCCATAAATGCAGCACATGGTGACAGAAGTACATGGAATTGTGATTTCAATGAAGTCTCTTTGAAGATATATGTACCTAGTCAATCTTGTGCAAACTACTGAGTGCCCACTGTTTTCATTACTGCTTTTTGTCTAGAGAATCATGGAGAAAACACAGTCATGACTTTTGTGTGACATCATGCAGAGAAATGGATGTGTATATGGACACATAAGAAATGATTGTGTATCTTCGATCACTTGCAAATACTGGTTTCAACCTCACTTATTTAAAATAAACTAATTTATAGAAAAAAAAGAGAAGTACATGGCTTAAAAAACTGATCTCATCACAAGACCAGAAGAATAAAAGAGGAAGGGACAAGGGTCATTCAATCCAATTTGAAGTCATGCTCCAAAATACATAAAGATCTGACAGTTTTTGAGGACACTCATACTGAAGAATGATCTCAGTCTAGTCTGTGAGTATGTCCACAGTGAAGAGCATTTTTTACACTGTCGATTAATGCAGGAGGGAGCATCCCACTGTGATTGCTGTCATCCCTGGGTAGATGGTTCTAGGCCATATAAAGGAGATAGCTAAGTAAGCCTGGTTAAGCAGGTAGTAAGCAGTATTCCTCCAATTTCCCTGCTTTAAGCTTCTGCCTTGATGTCCTCTAATGGAGGACTGTGATATGGAAGAGTAAACCAAATAAGCCCTTTCTTTGCCTTCCTAGGTTTTCTATCTTGACAATATATATATATATATATTTATATATATATATATATATTTATATATATATATTGTCTCTCTGATAACAACTTTAATGCTATTTTGGAAATTGTTCTATTAGCTTTCTAGAGCTGTAGAAACACAACTAACATAAACCTTTAAAAAAATATGAATTTGTCGGGCAGTGGTGGCTCATGCCTTTAATCCCAGCACTTGGGAGGCAGAGGCAGGCAGACTTCTGAGTTCGAGGCCAGCCTGGTCTACAGAGTGAGTTCCAGGACAGACAGGGCTATACAGAGAAAAACCCTGTATCTAAAAACCAATATATATATTGGTTTCACATATAAATATTCATATATATATGAATTTACTATGTTACTTAATTTAATATATATTAAGTATATTATATATATTATTTAATATATTTAATATTAAATTATACATATATATTAATATATTTATATGACATAAATACATTAAAATTCATATATATGAATTTACTATGTTACTTCTCTGTGAGTTAATAGCTTGAAATCGAAGATTCACCTATGATACATTAATGTGAGTTCTGGAATGGAATCTTTGCTTTTCCTTTTAGCTTTTGGTGATTAGCAGGTTTCTTGTCTGTATGACACCAGTCTCTTCATTTGCCTTTAAATAGTCTTCCCTCATGGTCTATGTATGAAATCTCTATCTCCTATTATTTTTAAGGTTGGTAACCATTGGACTAGGATACCCTAAACTCAAAGTGATCCCATTTTAGATCCTCAACTTTCTTTTATTTAAAATGGTAGTATTTTCAAATAATGTAAAACTCACAGGAACTGGCATTTGAATTTAGACATCTCTTCATGAATAATATGTGATCACTGAAGGCAGCTTCATTCCTTATCCCCAGCTTTTCTTTCTGTCATCTGAATTTTCTATGACCATGTCTTTTTATACATTTCAATGACTGTCATGTTTGCTCCTGTCTTAGTATTTGTATAACTGGCTAATTTTTCTTTTAAATCACAAATTATAAGGATGAACTTAGTTCATCTCTGCCAGTATAATTTTAAATAGAGTTTTATACATAGTGAATGATTGACAAATACTCACTTATGAATTTATGTGACAGAATGCAATGCATTATCATGCTTAACCATTGTCTCTTCTAAAGGAACTGTCCTGTAACTATTCTTTTCCTAATCAATTTATGTAAAATATGGTCTCAAACAGAGAATGAAAAGTAAGTTTATTATAGACAGTTCTGTTGTGTTTCCATGTTTAGTAACCAAGCAGAAGCTACATCAAGGAAGACAAATATAGATTAAATTTCTCATTGTTTATCTTTTTTCTATTTTAAAATAATCTAACATAATTCAGCAAACTTCTAGAAATAAAATTGCATATCCAAGGAGGAAAAACCAAATAGCAAACATAGCAACAAAGAGATACATGGTATGGAAGTGTTTAAAGGTCATATTCCAAAAGCTGGCAGAAAGCCTCATTTATATAGCAAGTAACTGTCATCTGAGGTGCTACATAGTCATAAAACTTTTTGTCGAGGTGGCATTTAATAAAATTCAATTTTGAGCTTCAATTTAGTTTTACAGGAGCAAAGAGTCAGAGTAACCAAATACTCATGTAAAAGTACATTGGCATCCACAATCACTTACCATGCCCTGCAATTTCCATAACCTTTAAAAAATTTCCCCTGAGATTTGCTGATAGATAATCAAGTGTAATTTTCCTACTTCCCAATGTGTTCAGAATTTATTGGTTGATGTTGCTTAGGTGAATTCAATAACTGCCATTTATCATTTTGCAAATGTGCAATTTATTCACTTATTGCAGCATTTACATTCATTTTAGATCAGATTGTTTGATTGGAATTTCAAATCTCTAAAGCGTCAATTTCATCTAGGTGAAATTATGTAAAAGCATGAATCATTTTCCAAGCAAAATCAGTCTATATTTATACTTTTATTACGTTTACCAAGAATTGACTTCCTAAGGCAACTTCTGGCAAATGTTTTTGTCCCTAGGTGTAAAGGCAATAACAGAAAGCCATTATTGACTCTTACAGTATTGTTAGAAAGCTCTGTAACAATGTTTCACATTATAGAAAATAATTTGCTTATCTAGGTCATTGCCAGACACAATTGGGACAACATATATGAACTTGGAAAAGGCTGACAATGGTGAGGCAAAATATACAATTAATACCATTGCATGAGAAAGTAAAGCTTACCACTTTCAAGTTGTCAGTCAGATAGATGTCAATGGTAACAAAACACCTTTAGTATAACTACACAAACTTCTCCAGGCAGTGCTGTATATTTAAAAGAATAAACAAAAATCTGCAGACAAGCCAGTATGGGGACTGGCATCGTGGATAGTTTGTCTTTCTCATTGAAAGAGAAAGGTAGCAGAGATTATTCATGAGGGAAGAGCCAGGGTTCAGTGAAATGTGTGATATGGGATCCATGCTCTCTTACTTCACACTGCTTCCTTCCTTATATGCCTTAATCTTACAAGCACTTGTCATTTTTCAGATTTTTTTTAATAAAAAGACTATTCTTTATGCTTTTTGTGTTTTCTGTATTAGTGAAAATAGAGGGCATATGCAGTTCCTTGAGTCTTTGAAATAATTCCATTATTTAACCGTTATTCTTGGAGGACATGTATTGTCTGTGGTTCTTAGGTTGGTCTTAAACTCATGCCAAACCACTCCTCCTGCCTCAGATTTTCAAATACTGGGTTTCCAGGCATGGTACAGCTTAGCTATCTTTTATGAGCCATATTCTAATAAAACAACATTGACGTCCTAGGATGATAGGACTGCTTTCATGAACCTGAAGGGCTTTCTTTGTCAGTATGGGATATTCTTAGAAGATATCAAGGTGGAGGAAAAGGTTAAAGGAAAAGTAGAAAAGTTTTCTAAAAACATGGCTCAGGTGGCAATTGAGATGTGGATGGATTTATTATCAGAAGTTTAGCATTACAAGGTCTGCTCATCTGTAGGGAAAGTGGGAGAAAGAAGAAATAAAATTTATTGTACAAATCCTACAATACATGTGAATACACATGGCCCTTCAAATACAGAGGAAATGCCCATTCCATTAAACACTATATGAAATGACTCTACTTTATTGCTGATGGATCAGTCAGTGAAGGTAAGTGGTCTGGTAAATGACATCACTAAATTAACACTCCCTTTTCCATGTAACCTTGTGTAAGTGCAATTAGAACTTCTCTTTGTGAGAGAATATACATTTATATCCATGCAGAGCCTTTTCCTTTGTTATTCTATCCCGCTATTTTACCCACTGGTTCTCTTACAGATCCATGAGTAAGAGCATATGCCTATGGAAAATGTACAGACAGAAGTATACAGGTTCAAAGAGAAGGAGTTCAAAGCAAGAAACTAGATCAGCAAGCTGAAGTGCCCAAGTGAAAATGCCTCAGTCCCACTTGGGAGAGAGAAGAAAGCAATCACAAGTGGGCAGGGAGGGAGGGACCTGGGAGGGAAAGTGGACAGGGTTGGGGAGTGGGGAGGAGAGGGGAACCTGATCTGGTATTGGGTAAGGAAAAAGGACTGAAGCCCTGAGGGCCAGCAGAAAGAATGGAAACAGGCAACCTCAGGAAATAGGAGGTTGAGGGAACCCTCCAGAATGTACCAGAGACCTGGGAGGTGAGAGACTCTCAGGACTCCAAGGGAGGGACTTTAGATGAAATGCTGTACAGCAGAGGGAAGGAACTTATAGAGCCTACCTCCAGCAGAAAGACAGGACATCAAGTGAGGGATGGGGTTGATCTACCCATTAAAGATATCACAACCTCCCAACAAGGCTACCAACTGTGAGCTACCTATTCAAATACCTGAGTGGGGGATATTTATCATCCAGTAGCACCCCAAATGCTACTTGGATCAGTGCTGGAACTGCTGAAGCTTGTCCTTGCTGTTCAATTAACTGAACGCTGTGATCATCTGATTCAGATGCTACACCTCTACCAAATACATTAAGTGCTATTCTATTGGATCAAATGAGAAAGGTGCACTAGCCCTTTATCCATTTTATTGACTATACTAGTTCTTATTGCCAAGTCATAGATAAATATCAAAGAAGTGAGCTATTTTAAATGTAATTTGTAAATCTTCAGTCTCAGTACAGAGGAGAGCACAGAGGATGGATTGGTATGGTGGCTGAGATCTAGTTAAATAACCTTCTCAGCTTAGGTCCATGACTACAATGTGAATCAGCATGAATGGTATGAACATGAACCAAGAAATTTTCCTCAAGGTTTTTAAAAATTA
The DNA here is from genome assembly GCA_019843815.1 of Montemys delectorum. Taxonomy (NCBI): domain Eukaryota; kingdom Metazoa; phylum Chordata; class Mammalia; order Rodentia; family Muridae; genus Montemys; species Montemys delectorum. The sequence continues at coordinate 27,623 of JADRCD010216301.1, forward strand.
GAATGTATCTGGGTAAGTGATACTGGATTCTCACCAACATTTCAACTCAAGGCAAGCAATTACTATTGCTTTCTATTAAACAGTGCATTGCATATGCTATGTATATTATTGGTAGTCAAAACAGAAAGAGGGAGGGTCAAAGGAAGCTATATTCAGAACTAGTTACCTACAGAGCTGTATATGTGCTCCAAGCATATAGACATAAAGACAATTAGGCTAAATATAGACAGTACCAGATGGAAAAATAAACATTTGCTTACCTTATTAATTTGTAAAACAATAAACTTGAAATTTAGAACTTATTTCATGGTCTCAAACAAATGAGAAACTTAGTTTATTATAGCTGTAATTTTGTGAATAATTTCCTAGACTCTAAGCTTTCCTTTACAAATAGGATTATAATTGTACAATGGCAGGCAGAAAAAGATTTGAACATGTAAGTAAAATAACCTGAGGTAATTTCAGAGGGAGTAGTAGCATGCCAGAAAGATATGGAAGCAACTTGTTTAATCAGAGGAAAAATAATGATAAAAATCAGAAGCCTCAGTTGACTTCAAGTGTTTTCACAGGTGTTAATGAGAAAATTATCTACTTACTCCATATTATTTTTTCTGTGATAAAATACATGAACAGTAGAGGTAGGAATACTAGTTATTTTTTGTTAGCTCTGTACTACACTTGGGCAAATCCCAAAAAGGATATTTTAAGTTAAAAAAAAAAAACTTTGTCCAAGCTTCATGTAGTGACCATAGGACAATTTCTAAGAATTGAAGATGGAAATGGAGTGTCCTTCCATCACAAAATCAGACATAACCAGGAAATATAGAAAGGAGAAAAGAAACAGCCTGATAGGGAAAAACAATGGTCTACCAATTGCATAATCAGGACTTTGGGGCATGGGTGTTGAAGGAATTACTCTCAGTACTGATTAACAATTCTGACATCATGCTTGGCTGAGTGTGCATACTTGAGTACACAGAACTCAAATTGGCTGGCTCCCAGAGTGCCATCATTCTGTCACCATTCATTTAGAAATACTGAAGCAGAATTGAAAGAACGATTTAAAATGCAACAAATCTATGATGGGGCTAAAGGGGAAGGACATGAAAGCATAAAGATATCAATGAAGTAATGTTCTTCCCTCATGGGAAAATGTTAATCTGTGTAACCTAGGTACCATAGTTGAAATGACTCGGGGGTCATCTAATAAGTGGTTGAGTCTTGTGTGCACATTCTCTTTACTTTGTTGCTAAGGTAGGAATGCTAACTGCGTTAGCTTTCCTCTTCTAAGACGAAAATACATGACCTAATCATTTCATCAGAAAAATAGTCTTTCTCAGAGGTTTCCGCTGCTTTGGCTTGTGAGGTGAGTACCACATGGTGTGTGTGTGTGTGTGTGTGTGTGTGTGTGTGTGTGTGTGTGTGTGTTGGAGCTAATTAAGAGGTCCAGGAAGCAAAGACAGAGAGAGGCAGGGGTAACTGTCACAATATCTTTTTCAAGTACAATATCTTTTTCTCCTTACATTAGAAACTTTCCGTGAAAGTTCCTACCACTCCTCACTACCAGAAGCTGGAGACTGAGCCTTTTAGCATATGTCATTTGTGTTACATCTAAGACCCGAATGATGATATCATCCTGAGGTTATAAAAAATCAGAAAACAACACCAACTTTTAATGAACAGACAAATTAATAGTAGCAATATGTCATATGCACTCAGAACAGTGGGAAGTCACAGTTACACATGGAACAACATGAGGATTGCACTCGGACACAGGCTGAACAATGAGAACTTGTGTGTGGCAGATATTATGATACCACTGTGGAGGGTGACCACTGTTTCTCACAGGAGAATATAAGTAGCTTATTTGAGTAATGCTGCATGATGTTAAGAAAGGAAACACTGCTATTTATGGATCATCAGGCACATTGCCAAGTTCCCTGAGTAAGGAAGGCAGTCTATCAGTAAGAGAAGGGAACTTTTATTTAGGCTTTTGGATGCTTTCTTGATTTTACTTGATTCCAATAGAGTACTTAATGGTAAATATTACTTTTAGACCTTATACTATAAGTGGTTAAACACTTAATTTCTGGTGCATATATATCTTAATGAAATAGTCAGAGGAAGAGAAGTTACATAATATGTGTCATAATCACTATTCAAATGCTATGAAGAGATGAGATGACCAAGACCACTTTTAAAGGAAAGCATTGAACTGGGAACATAGTTACAATATCAGTAGGTGAATACATGACCATCATGGCAGGGAACAATTTGGGATCCAGGCAGATGTGGCATTGAAGAGATAGCTGAGAGCTTATTTCCTGATTTGCAGACAGGAAGCAATATGAGAGGGAGACTGTGTCTCAAAGTGACTTACCTCTTTCAACAAGGCCTCAATCCTTCCAAAATAGTTCCAAGCCTTCAAATATATGATCCTACGATGTCTATACTCATTCAGAGCACTACATATGGGTACGGAAAGTATGTAGATTCTTTCACTACATAATTGGCTTATGTAGTGGCTTAATTGATAATAAGTAGAGCAGATATGGATACCAGTTACAGAAGGCCAGAAATAATGTACACTCTTAAACAGTAACAATAAAGTTCAATTCATTTCTGACAAAAGAGTCAAGACAACTCAGTGAAGGAAATAATAGTTTTTGTAGAAATAATAGTTCCCCAGACAGACTCATGTCCACAAGTAAAATAGTAAAATTGACTTTTTAAAAAAAGTCTTTTAGTGCTAATCACTCCTCCCTCTATTCTTTCTTCTGCATTTTCCTCATTTCCCTTTAACCTTTCCTATCCTTTTTACTTTTGGTATTTACATCATTATATTCTATTTTCCCCTTCTTGAGATATCCTCTCCTAATCATATTCCCTTATTAACAGTCTAACCTCTAAGTATATCCCCCAAAGGAAGCACCGACATCTTAGGATAAAATCTAAAATACAAACATGACAAAAAAAAAAAAAGACTTGAAGACTTGTCATGTTTGAATCTTGATTACCTTACTCAGCATGGTTATTGTTTGTAGATCCATCCATTTATGACATAATGATAACTAAGAGCAGAAACATATCCACTGAATAAATATTTTAATTATTCATTCATTAGTGCATGGACACCTAGGCTCTTTCCATTCTCCAGCTGTTGGGAATATAACAGATCTGAACATGGAAGAGCAAGTACCTCTCTATAAGAAGATAACAGAGACTTTGGGTTCACGCCTAAGAGGAATGTAGTGGGTTTGTGTAGTGGGAGTATTTTTGGCTTTTGTCTTAACCTACGTACTAATATCCATAGTGATTTCGTCAGATTGCACAATCCATCTACAGTGAATAAATGATCCTCTTTCTCCAAATTCTTGTCAATGTTTTCTGTCATATATTTTTCTTTTTCTAAAATAGTTTTCATTTCCCCAGTGGATAAGGATGTTAGTCTTTACAAAGTGTTTCTCAGTTACTTATATTTATCTTTTGAGATCTTTCTGTTTAGATCCAGTGCCCATTTTAAAAATCGCTAGTTTGTTTTCTGGATGCTTAATTTTAGGGTTCTTTGTATAGAAGCATTGTTAACCCTCTGTTATATGTATAGTTTATAAAGACTTTCTCCATTGGGTAGGCTACTTGTTCATTTAAATGATAGCTTTTCCTTAATTGCACAGACCTTTTTAGTTTCATGAGGTCTCATTTATCAATTGTATTTAATGTGTCACCTACTGAGCCTTATTCCCAAAGCTCTTTCTTGTGTCAAGGAGTAGAAGTGTACTTTCCACTTTCTCCTCTATCAAATAAGGTGTTTAGGTTTTACACTGAGATTAATACATTTGAAGTTGAGTTTTCTACAGGTTAAGAGAGAAAAATCTAATTTCATCCTTCTGCATATGGACATTAAGTTTGACCTTGTTGAAGATGCTACCTTTTCCCTGAGAGTGGCTAGTTTCTTTGTCAAAGGTCAGATGGCTGTAGGACCGTGGCCTTACACATGGATCCTCAACTCTAGTCCGTTGAGCAATTGGCCTTTTTCCTTTTTCAGTAGTGCCATGCTATTTTTATTATTATAGTTTTACAGAGGGGTTCTTTTAATTTAAAGGCAACAAACCTTAAGACAAAGTGAAACTTGCAGTTTCCACATTTAAAGTATTTTACTTAAGAATACTTAAAATATATATATTTGGGACTAAAGAGATGGGTTTAGTTACTGTCACCCATGTCAGATAGTTTACAACTGTCTCTAAATTCAACAGCAAAGCTTCCAAGGCCTCTGACTTCCTGCATCACCTCCACTCATGGGCAAGTACTTTCATGTAGACAAAAGCAGACAGACACACATACACACACCAATCTATTTATCATTTATATATCCATCTATCTATCTATTATATATATATAACTAATAGATGGATGATAGATAATATAAGGATAGATAAATAGATGATACATGATAGGACTATCTCTCTATCTATCTATCTATCTATCTATCTATCTATCTATCTATCTATCTATCTATCTACCTACCTACCTATCTAACATCTACCTATTATCCATCTATCATCTATCTATCATATATTATATATTATCTATCATATATCATCTTTTATCAATCTATATATCATCTATCTATCATTTATTTATATTTATCTTCTTTCTGTGTTTGTCATCTATCATCCCTGTGTAGATATGCATGTATGTATATATATGCATGTATGTATCTATTTATCTTTCTATTATTTATCACTTATCTATCTTTATCTCTTATCTACTCTCTCTCTCTCTCTCTCTTTCTCTCTTTCACACACACACACACACACACACACACACACACACACACACACACACAGATATTTTGTTTATTCTATTCTTTATTCTCTTCAGTCTTCATGATCTAGCAGCTCCCAGGATGAGTAGCTTTATTGTCCTAGGGTTTTCTTTAAAAATAAACAACATTGTCTTCAAGTACTCATAAGGAAAAAGAAGTCATATTTTAAGTTTGATGGATTAAATTCATAGTCATTTCTAAAGCACATTTCTAAAGCTGCTATTAGTCTAGTTAAATCTTTATTGAAAACTCTCCGTAGTGTAATATCCAATTTATTCTTCACATTTTTTTCCAATTGGTATTTTTACTTCTTTGATGTGTGGTAACCTATTCACTAAATTAGAATAATTTTGGCTATCATTTTTTAAAGTATTTATTCTGTCCTTTCTTTTTAAACTTGTAGATTTCAGTTTTTAGCATGTTATATAGTCTCAATGTTTTCTTACTTTCCCTTCAAGAAGTCCAAGTTTTTCTGTTATTGCTGATTTTTTTCTTTATTTAATTACACATAGTTACAGTTAGTATGCTAAAGGCTCTTGTGAAAAGAATAGGCAACACAAAACAATAGAATGGCATAAAAAAGAGATAAACACTAAATGAAAATATCTTACAGAAATGCTAGATATAAAATTGTAGTAAAATGGACTTGGTGCTTTTAATAGTCTCTGTGCTCAATTAAATACAGTATTTAAATTGACATATAAAGAAACATGACAGCCAAGGCTATTCTAGTTAAATAATGCTGATTTTTAGAGATGAGGTTAGACTTTGCTGTAGGTGACTCAGTTAAGGTTATTTTACCCTTAGTGGGCCACAGACTTCATTCACACTTTTACTATGAATTTTAGATGTAGGGTGAATGCTTGCTTGGAGAGACCCATAGACTTACCTTGTTAGCATTCTATTCCACCTGCAGCTTTAGTCTTCCTTATTGAGTCTGGACTTCAAAGACATTTTCTTTCCACATATTTTATAACACAGTAGGAGGCACTTTTTATGACTTGGCATTCTTTGGTCTGTTGTTGATGGTCATCTATATCACTTATTACCCAGGGTCAGATTCAATATAGGAAAGCTGTTTTGTCTCGAAGTGTTGGGGGTTTTTCAATAATTTTTCATCCCCACCCTTTGGTAGACAGGGATTATTTTTAAAATGTATAGGTAGAAATGTTTCCTTCCTCTCTCCTGGATCAGAACATAAGGTTATATCCTTTTGCTTCCAGTTGGTACTATTGAGTCTTCTGTTCCCTAAGGGCAGTGGACTTTTGTGCTCTGCCCATGGTAGTTTTGCCCCACAGAGGAAGTGAGAGAAAAGAACTTGGTTTGGGATGAATGCCTTTCAGAATGGCCACTGGTCCTTTTTTTTCTGGCATGCATCAGGAGCTATGACTTCTCTGCAATCTTGCCTTGTCCTAACCTTTCAGAGCCATTCAGTCGTAAAGACATAGCAGCTACCTTGAGTGATTTACGATTCCCTTTGTCACTATCATTTTGAGTCATTCTGGATTTTCATGCTGGACAACACTTGGCTTTTAGCAACTTGTTAAAAGTAAAGTTCCATTTTTCTTACTTGTCTATTACCTAGATGAATGATAAGTTATATCTCTGTTATTCTTGCAAATATCTTCCTCTACCTATATTTTAAGTTAGTTGACTGCCCTACAACCTGATTTATTCCATCAGGTCTAAAAAGGTAAATTATTTCAATAGCCAAGATTGTGTGTGTGTGTGTGTGTGTGTGTGTGTGTGTGTGTGTGTGTTAAGTTTGGAAATATTTGTTTTATCCCCATATTTTCTTTTTTTGTCATTAATAAATTTTGTTCTGTGAGTAGTTTTTTGTAAATGTAATATTTGGTTACTCTCCTTGCTTATACTATGACTTTCCTTATATCCATATTACCAAACCTGTAGCTTTTTTCAACAAATCTCTTTCTCATATAAATGTATTCATGATTTTTCTTTAATCACACAGGGTTTAACTATTACCATTTGTGTGTCCCTTGACCTGGTACAATGCATTAGAGCCTGGTGGTCTCATCAGCTTATATACAACTTGTTTCTAAGTGTCCCCCTTTCCCATGAACTACGTCCAAGTAGCTCAGCAATAAGTAGTAGCAAGCACTGAGCCCATTCTCTATCCACAGCTGACAGTTGGGTAGATGCTGCTAGTAAAGGGCCAGTGCCAGCAAGTGCTGCTTCAGTGAGTTCATATTTTTATGGCTGTGCAATGCTTCGATGCTACTGCACAGCCCTTTGCCCATTTTTTGGCTCATACATGTTTTCTCAGTCTTTATGGTATGGTTTAAATGCCTTCTTTAGGGCTAAGAACCAAAATTGTCTTGTATTATTGACATCTTGTGCAGTTCTGAGTCTCTTGTTTTTCACTTTGATTCGCTGCAAATAAAGGGAAAAGGTAGAGAGTAGCCTCTTTCTGTAGATAAAAAAATAGATATTTAGAAGGCCGTTTGATACTATGTCATTTTAGTTAAGTAACAGTAGTAGATTCCCCTCTAAGGCATAAAACCTCATATTTAAGGATATTTGACCATATTTATAGAACTAGTCATGGATTCTCTCTTGTGCAGTAGATCTAAATTCCATTCAAGGAATAATTGGCTACTCTCATGACAATTGTATCATTATTACATTAGTAGCAATATTTTGTTTAGCAGGCTCATAGTGGGGGCACAAAATATAAGAGAATAATAATAAAAACGTGAATAAGGAGGTCAACTTTTCTGTGCTGAATTTTATTATGGTAGTGACTGAAGATTTAATGTCTATAACTTAGTATACAGAATTCTTTATTTGTGATGCCATCTCTGAATATTCTAATTCTAAATTACTATTTATTACTTTTATAGAGAAAGAGAATTTATGTCTCAGGATCAAACTTAACACTTTTGAAAACATAAATATTAAAAAATATATAAAATATATTGTATCTGTCTTATTTTGAAATCCATGTTTATCCTTATTATTGATTTTCATCATCTGTTACATAGCCAATATCTAAGACATGGTATACATAAGCATATGTATGTATAAGTTTAATTACATATACATATATCAAAGACTTCTCTTCTATTTGGAAAATTGAAAATATATATAATTACTACAATATTACTCTCCCTTATTGACACTCGAAAGGATATCCATAACCTTTTAATATCATATATAAATGAATACTTTTACTGCCCTCTTCAACTTTGTACATATATCAGTGCCATTTCTTTACATAATGTTATAATACAAAGCATTTACTTAGTTACTTAAATATTATGTATGTATAGGCTGATCATGACTTCCAAAATGGCTTGAACCACTATGGTTTTTATTTTATATGTACATTATACTTATACTTGAAAATTATTTATTTGTCTGCTCTGGGTCCAAAATCATATGTGAGCCTATCAAATAATTAGTTCAAAAAATAAAAAAGATTTTGGTAACAGAAGATAAGGATTAAAGAGATATGTGTTTTTTTTCCTAGATTCATAGTATTTGGGGGTCATACATGATCCAACATTTTAGAGATAGTAGGTTGGATAGTAGAAAGAAGACCACAGACTTTGGAGTCCAATATGCATAAGTTTAAATTCTGTCTCAAATAGTAGTTGAGCCAGATAGCTAAGTTCACTTTAAATAATTAAGTTGCTATTTTAATCTTCTGTATCCTGTTCTGAAAAAGATATATTAATCAAAATCAACTTCTTGGTCCAGCATGATAATTAAATAAAAACATATATGAGCGTCTTAGCCAGAAACAGCATACCCTTAGACTTACCAATGCAAAGGCTAGATGTGATGTATATTCCTGGACCTAATCAAGGTCATGGTGAGAAGTGAAATCTCATTTACAGTGGCCAACTATGAAGCAATCACAACGAAGAGAACTATGTGTGCATAATATTTTCTTATCCTCACAATAATCTCCTAATGGAAGCATTACAATTCTTACTCCATAATTTATTGAATAAGAAGACAGGTGAATTAGTGAAAAATTGAACATACATTTTAAAGTCTTTTTCCTAAATTTGCATAGTTCAAGTGACAGAACTGAGATTAAAACTATTAAGTTAGAATTATATTGTTATTTATACATCTTTATTGTTCCAGCTTTTACTGTCCAAGAAAAGGGAGATAACTTTAAAATAGATGGTATTGAATATAAGGTGCTGAATATAGTCTAGGAAAACTTGGAAAAAATGAGGTCATGAGACATTGCAGATGAACATTTTGGAAAGGGCTACTGTACAGAGAACAGACAGACAAGGAGAGGAGACAAGAACTGAAGTCAATGGATGAAATAAGGAACTATGAGAGAGTTGTCTCATAGGATGCATCTTGCACAAGAAAAGAATCCTAACTGCTGCCTTATAGAGGATAGAGTGTGTATATCCTGGTACTTTACTTCCAACAAACTCTCTAAACTGTGGAGTCCTTATTTTGGTTAAACCCACAGAAATCCCCTGATACAAAAACAAACAGAATTCAGGCTAAAGGTGCTAATTGTTCTGTGATACAAAGTATGAAAAAATGGACCTGACAAAACTATTATCAAGTATAAAAGCCCTCACTTTCTCCATGTGCCTTTCTAGTGTGTTTACTTTCTCCTGTCTTGAAGTATACAACTGTCAGATTTCCACAACTGTAGAAGCTGTCATTTTTATTTATTTATTGAATTTTATTGTTTTTACTTATACACTTTACATTCAGCTTACTGTCCCCTTCTAGGTCACCCCCTCTTGACAATCCTTCCCTCCTCCTCTGAGCAGGTGGAGGCCTCTCTGTGTATACTCGTCACCCTAACTCTGGTACTTCAATCTCTGCAAAACTAGGTGCTTCCTCTCCCACTGAAGCCAGACAAGGCAGCCTAGATAATATCCCACATATAGGCAATAGCTTTTGGGATACCCTCCCCCCATTACATTTTTTTTTGGGACTCATATGAAGATCAAGCTGCTCATCTAGTACATATGTGCAGGGAGGCCTGTGTCTGTCCAGCCTGTGTATTTTGGGTTGATGGTTCAGACTCAGAGAGTACCAAGTGTCCAGATTAATTGACTCTGTTGGTCTTCCTACAGAGTTCCTATCCTCTTTGCAGCCCACAATTCTTCCTCCTAGCCATAAATATGGGTAACATGTTATACTCCCACTCCACAATCCCACAAAAGCTAAACAAGAAGAAAGGCTCAAGCAAGGAAGCATGAATCTTATTTAGAAGGTGGAGTAAAATAGTCATAAGAGGCAAATGGAAGGAGGGAAATTTGAGGGAGGAGGAATGGGGACAGGAATGGGAGTTTCAGGATCAGGTTTGGTGAAGGACAGGACAGATGGATAGATGGCCATGAAAATTAATGGAAATCTGAAAGTGACAGGGGTAAGAAGGTAGGAGACATCTCCAAGATGAGACAGGGACTTGGAATCAGAGAGGTGCCCAAGAATAAATGGGGGTGATCTTAGCTGTGACTTACTACATTAGGAATATGGAACCTGTAGAGGCTACCTGTAGCTGGACAGGAACCCCAGTGGAGCAATAGAGACATCAACCCACCCACAAAACTTTCAGCCCCAAACGTGTCCTGTACACAAGTAATACAGGCATGGGGAAGAAAACAGAGATGGAGGGAATGGCCAACCAATAATTGGCCCAACTTGAGACCCAGCCCATGGGCAAGTACCAATCCCTAACACTGTTAATCATATTCTGTTATGCTTGCAGACAGGAGCATGTTGTCCTCTGATAGGCTCTACCCAGCAGCTGACTCAGACAGATACAGACACCCACATCCAAACAGTGGATGGAGCCTGTGGAATCTATAGAAACTAAGTCTTAAAAGAGAAAAGATAGTTTGGCCTAAAGATTTTGAAGTTTCAGTTCATACATGCTTAGCCTTGTCATGTTAGAATGTGATAATCTACCAGTACTCATTATAGAAGCACAAAGCAAAGAATGGCATTCATCTCATGACAACCAGGAAGAAATAGGAGGAAAAACAGGATGAGTAGGAGAAGAAAGATGAGAAGGAAATGGAGGAGAAAGAGGAAAAGGAGGAAGAGAAGAATGAGAAGGAAGAAGAGGAGGAGAAGAAAATAGAGGAAGAGGAGGAGGGAAGGGAAGGGGAGGAGAGATCTCTAGGGTCCCAATATCCTCTTCAATGACTGTCCCATTATCCTCTTCAGTGACCTGACTTCTGTCCAATAAGCTGTATGTCTAGGAGGATCAATTACCATCTAGTTGTCACATGGGCTGGTAACTGAACTTTCACACATATACGTTTTTGGGGAACTGATAATCCAAACCACAGTAGTATCTTTGGAAAAGAAGCTCTTCTTTTCATTCAGGTGGCATACTTTGCATAAGTATTAATTTTTTACAATTTCCATTTCTTTTCCATGACTTTCATGAGGCTGTGATCATCACATGACAGAAAGCTAATTTGTCCTAATATTGAGAATGAAGCCTGTTCACTACCAGATAATAAAGATGTGATTTTAATCATGGTGGATAGATGCCTCTATTATATTTTCGCTGCTTTTTGAAGTAAGTTATAGATAAATGATTTGCTTTGACATCAATGCCACCAAATCACTACAAGTGAATATTTGTTTCTAAGATTCCTAGAACAGATCTATTTCTTTTACTCTAAAAACTAATATTGTACTTTGGATTTGTTAATGCATACTTTTATTTGTCTTGTAAATTCTTTAATATATTTTTTAATTTATTGGGTTTCACTAGGTCTCATGACCACACATAAGGCAAGCTGCTAACAGACAGAAGTTTTACACATATTTCAAGGTCATTTGTTCCACAGAAATTTCTTGATTAACATTTTGATTTAATTTATACCTTGTAGCCAATGTATCTTTTTTTTTTTCCAAGACAGGGTTTCTCTGTGTAGTCCTGGCTGTCCTGGAACTCACTCTGTAGACCAGGCTGGCCTCGAACTCAGAAATCTGCCTCACTCTGTCTCCCAAATGCTGGGATTAAAGGCGTGTGCCACCACCGCCCAGCTCCAATGTATCTTCTATAAATGTGTTTTAATATTTCTATATTTATTAGAATGTCCTCAATATCTTGAGAATAAAGTTCACTGGACTTCTTAGTGTGTGTGTGTGTGTGTGTGTGTGTGTGTGTATGTGTGTGTGTGTGTGTGTGTGTGTGTGTGTGGTGTGTGTATCTATGTCGTAAGTCTCTTATTTACTATAGCAGCCATTTGCCCTATTATAATTGTATAGATTACAGAAGATACTTAGATACAATTTTTCCAAGTACTATCATAGTTCCCATCCCTGGGAGCAGGATCTGGGCCTCCATGAGTGCTGATGGTTGTTGTAGACATGGGGCTTATTTTTACAAATTGTACATAATTTATGTTATGTTCCTCTTTCAGGGGATGTTCTCTCTGCCAAGGTAAATGACTTAATGGTAATTAGAAGCAGCTTGAGGATGCTGGGGATGGGAGGCAAGGTTGTATCTTAACAAATTGGTAAACACTGTAACATTTGGGACATCTCTTAAGGCTGTGGGAAAGAACTCTGAAAACACATGTTCAAGTATATATAATTTCTTAACTATCCAAAATATGCAAACAGCCCCAACAGAACAGAGGCAGCTTCACTATG
>JADRCD010216302.1:0-18063 GCA_019843815.1 Montemys delectorum
GAGAGAGAGAGAGAGAGAGAGAGATTGAAATTGTCTTGGGCACAGGTAGACTTGAAGTCTTTCATTTGATTCAATTTGAAGTTCAGAAGGATCCACAGTTGTGAAATAAAATTCGAGAGTAAAAGATGCCTTCATTGGATAAAAGACTACCTCCATAGATTTTATCTTAAAATACATTTACTGGGGATAGGGCAATGACTCAGTGGTTTAGAGTGCTTCCTGCTGTTCCAAAGGATAGAAGTTTGATTCTCAAAACTCCAGCTCCAGGGGATCTGATGCCCTCTGATGGCCTCTGAAGGTACCAGCATACACGTGGTACACACGTTCTTGTGCCCGCACCAAATAAACTAAAATAAATTACATTCACTGTTCATGATGAGATGCATATGCATATAGCACAAACATGCTTAGGTGATAGGAAAAAGTTAGATTATACATTATACCACAATTCAATAATGATTTTAAAAATGAAGTTTTTATTGTGTTAAAAAATGTAGGAATGAAAAAATAGCAAAAGATGAAAAAGAAAAGATTTATTGTGGCAGAGAAAAGGAAGAATATATAAAATATAAGAAAAACACAGATTTTCTTATTTTGTTAACTTTATAAATACTTGGCTTTCTTTAAACAATAAATAGTTGTATAAAATTATTTTATGTGGACTCATGAAACCTTTGTTCAAACTTCAGCTTTATTAGTTACAGTTAGCTGTGTGATTTTAGACACACCCCTAGCTTCGGTGTCATCTATCAAAGCTTGGTGAGTTCTATCTCCGTGTAGATTTAACACTGAAAAGTCAACTGTCCCTAGCACACAGTCAGTGCTGCGGAATAACTGGTTCAAAACAGCCTTGGGGTTTCCAACCAAATTTCACCGACGTTAAAAAGTCCATAATAGTCTCTCACCTCCCAGGTCTCTGTTGCATTCTGGAGGTCACCTCCCTCTGCCCCCCACCCCCCAAATCTCCTATCTCCTGAGGTTGCCTGTTTCCTTTCTTTCTGCTGGCCCTCAGGGCTTCAGTCCTTTTCCCTCACCTAATACCGGATTAGGTTCTCTTCCCCCCCCCCCAAAAAAAAGTCCCATCAACACCGTTCATTTTCCCTCCCAGGTTTCCCCTCCCGCCCCACTTGTGATTGCTTTCTTCTCCTTTCCAAGTCGGACTGAGGCATCCTCACTTGGGCAAGGGAGGGACCTTAGATAAAAGGGAGAGGGAACTTGTTGAGCCCACCTCCAGCAGGAAGACAGGGCATCAAGTGAGGGAGAGGGGGCATCCCACAGTCACATCTCTGACCCATAATTGTTCCTGTCTGAGAGAATTACAGGGATGGAAATGGAGAGGAGCCCGAGGAAAAGAAGGTCCAGATACAGGTCCAAAGTGGGCTCCAGCTCAAGGGGAGGTCCCTGACACTATTACTGAGGCTACTCACAAAAGGGACCTTGCATGACTGTACTCCGAAAGATCCAACAAGCAGCTGAAAGAGTCAGGTGCAGATATTTACACCCAACCAATGGACAGAAGCTGTTGACCCCTGTTGTTGAATTAAGGAAGGCTGAAAGAAGCTGAGGAGAAGGGCGATCCTGTAGGACCAGCAGTCTCAATTACTCTGGACCCCAGAGATCTCTCAAACACTGGGCCACCAAACAGGCAGCATGCACCAGCTCATATGAGGTCCCCAACACACATACAGTAGAGGACTTCTGGGTCTGTGTTCATTCAGAGATGGTGCACATAACCCTCAAGAGACTTGGGGAGTTAAACGCCCCAGGGAGTTTAAAGGTTAGGTGGGGTGGAAGGTGGGGACATCCATGTGAAGACAGGAGATACGGGAGGTGGAACAGTGGACAGCAGGTGGATGGGGGCAGGAATAAAATATGGAGTGTAAAAAAACATAAATTATTTAATTTAAAAAAGCCCAAAATAGAAATGACAAGGTGAGTAAGCCAAGGCTAGAGCACATGAAGCAGACAGACATTCCATGTCTGGTTCTCTGATGTATCCAGGGAATTGACAGTCAGTGTTCTGTCTGTAAATTAGGGGTGGTAGGATGAGATAAAAGGTGGCTCTTGGCCATACTCAGTCTGTGATCTCTGCCATTGGAAATAGAAGTCTATGGTATCTGCTTCCTCTATGCTCAAGAACAGGATGCCAGCCTGACTCCCCTTCAGTCTAACTAACACTGAATATATAGAGGACAACAGTTTAAGATTTAAATGGCAGGCCGTTTACAAGAGAATTATGAAAACCAGCTTGCACAAACAAAAACAGAACAATCCTGTATATAATAATAATTTTAGCATTTTTCAAACTTTGCAGAGCAGCGAAACTTCTTCCAGCTAGTGCTGCCTCTGACACAAATCCTCACAGCAGATGAAAAGCCTGGGCATGAAGATGCAGAGTGCCTAACACAGTGGGCTGTTTCATCTTGGCCTCAGCCTTCTATCCAAGTTCCCTGGGTTCTCCTGTATGGGGGGAACAATCTGCTGAGCAGGAAGAGATAAGGAAATGAATCAAGATATCTGGCACTTGAGAAGCTGAGGTTTTCTCTCAAGAAGAAAATTATAATGCACCATTTACCCATTTGAGGTTATGGTGAGTCTCTTGTGATGGAAGATTATGCAGTGCTATTCAAAGATCAATTGGAGTCATTACCTACCCATGTGTGAGCCCTGCATAGGCTCCTGTGTACTCCTGGAGAAAAAGGACTCACCAGGAGTTTTGTTGCTATTATTATTTTTTGCATGTTTAAGAAAAATCATGGGCAAAATATGTTCCCATTGACACTACTGCTGTTGTAACAAATTTTACTGATACTTCTTGAGAGAAGCACCATGAACTTGGTGTTAATTGGGGTGCCTGGAAGCTCATGTCAATCAAGGGCTAGACATGCATCAGATTTTTTTTCAGAAGCCTACGAGGAATAATAGGAATGAGTTTGAGGAAAAAATGAGGAAAATGTGTAGTTATCTGAGACAGGCTAGAAGAGGAGGAAGGAAGAAAGGAAGGAAGGAAAGAAAGGAGAAAGGGAGGAAAGAAGAGGGAGGGAAGGAGAGAGGGAGGAAAGGAAAGAGGAAGGCAGGGAGGGAGAGGGCATTTCAGATGGTAATGTAGTCTTAGGGAAGTTAAGAATGGGCCAATGAGCAACTGCTGGGATGAGGTCTCTTAGGAGCTGTGCCATGCAGGGCCTTCCCTTGGATCTGGTGCCTGCTGCTTTGGTGAGCTGTGCCATGCAGGACCTTCCCTTGGATCTGGTGCCTGTGGCTTTGGTGAGCTGCACCCATACAAGACCTTCCCTTGGATCTGGTGACTGCTGCTTTGGTGCCAAAGCAGATACAGATCTTTTGGCAGCACTGGGTCTGTCATTTACTCTCTGTTCAATAAATTTAATGATTTTGTCCATGGCTGCTGAGTGCACCGAGGCTTTCCCAATGTCTCTGAATGTTCATATATTAAATACACACACATACACACATATGCACACAGGCATGCACATGTGTGCATGCGCACACACAAATGTGTACGCATGTTCAACCATTTGTAGTTTTGTGGAAAAGGCATACTCCACATTTTGTTTGAACTTGCACTTCCTGTAATACTTTTTGAAAGGCCTTGTCAGTATGTAAAGATCCTTTTAAGTTCTTTTTAATAGTAACTGTGAAAAGGAATTTACATGTTTGTACTGAAGCTAGTTAAACAATCTCCATTTGATTAGCAATTGAGTTTCTTCCAGTTTTTGGCTATTTCAAATGAGGTCTTCTGTGTTAATCAGATTTCCATCATTGTAAGAAAATTCCTGATAATATCCACTCAAAAGCTAGAAGAGCTTTTGATTCTTGGTTTCAGGTGTCTTGGTCCATGGTTAGTTGGCCCTGCTGCTTTAGGTCTTTGGGAGAATGGTGCCCTGGAGTACTTACCTCATGGTGATTGAGCAGCCACAGGAAAGACAGAAAAGGCTTGGGTTCAATTATAGCCTTTAAGGACTTCCCCAAGTGGGCTAAATTATTTCTGCAGAGCTCTTCTTTTGTATTCCACACTCTTTCCTTGGGACTATGGAATGGGGGCCAAGCCTTCAGTGAGTAGACCGTTGGAAACATTCAGGATCCAAGCTACAGTAGCCGTACACCCACTGCCACGAGCACATCCGTAGGCACATGCCCAGCTTGTTCCATAGGCTGAATTCCTATCACTGGAGCTGCTGGGTTTAAAGGGTATAATAGACTAACTTCTGATGGGTGCTGCCAAATATGACCACATGACAGTACTCCTTCTCCTACTGCAGAATTATTAGGAATTTTCGTCCATTGTCATTTTGCCAGTTTGAGTGAATAAAAATGCACACATGCTTTGTACAAATCTGTTTGGAGGGAGGAGTCACAGTGTCCATGATTCCATAAAATTCTCTCCTGTTGGGTTGATGATGGAGTCTATTCTGTGTTAGGAGCCTGAAGTTTGACTTGTCTGGGCTTGAAGCTCAACTCAGAAGAAGGAAAATGAAAATGAAATATTCCTCGCCAAGTATCAATCACAAACTCTGAAAAGACGCCAGGGATGACACAGTTAGAGATTTCTTTTGAAATCTGAGAAAACTTCAAAATCCAGAGCCTTCTATTAAAGTGAGAACACTCTCTTTGACCTTCAGCTATAATCTGGCATCTCTGCTGCACAGATGGGAAAGCTAAATTCTTACCTTCTGCATCCTTCAAGCAGGGTCACAGAATGAGGTGGTGGCAGGGTTCAGACTGATATCAGGCTTCTGACTCCAGTGCTGGTTCTCCACACTATCAGAATATAAATAGGAGTTATTTTAATATAATTACACTGAGAGATGGTAGAGTTAGAAAACCTCACATAATTATCAAGGCACTTTAGTAGAATACAGAAAATGGAAGCTTAAAGCACTAATGTTTAATATTTGAGAGCAACAATGTATATAATCACATCACCATGAACATGTATCAAATCAGTTGCTGTAGCTACAGGTAAAAATTACTTATTATTACTATTGTTGTTGTTGTTGTTAGTTTTAGGAAGAAGCCTGGATATTTTGTCTTTCTTAAACGTGATAGTTTCTATAGTTACTACATAAATACATTTATGTCTATATTTAGACATATAGGCATGTACACATACATATAAATGCATATTAATGGCTGTCTTCATGGTATAAAAACTTAAGTGAGTGGTCTAACTATCTTCCAAATTTCCCACTTAAGCCAGCAGCATGGCCTTCAGAGAGTTCCCAGAATCTGGCTTCTCAGGGCTAGCAGACAGTGTGGCTTTCACTGTATCACTCTTATATTCTTGATATGGCTGATTAAAACATGTAGCTCCAGTCAGGGAATACTAGTATTTCTAGTATCTCTAAATATTCATTTTTTTTTCTCATCTTGAATTTGATCCAAAAAGAGAAGTCCTGAATAAGAGGCCCAAAGGGCCTACTTCTTAAAAGAAGGTGAGCAACTCTGCCCTCTCTTTCTTCTTTGGAATGTATTTTCAACCTTTAGCCCTGAATAGTGAGGTTTTCTTTCCTTGTTTGTATTTTCTTCTAATTTTTCTGCCATTTCTTTCGGGAGTTGCTAGGACTTAGTTTATTTCAACCCCTAGTCATTTTCTCATTTATGTATATGCTGGTGTCAGCAACTGAGTAGACTGGGTGGTGTCCTCTGTTGCTGGGGCAAATTTTGCAATTTCTGAGGTTTACAGTTGCTTAATATTTGGCATTTTTTCCCTTTAACTCTTCATTATTCTAAGGCCAAAAGTCCTGGCTTCTGGTAATTAGCTCTGGCTGTTTGCGGCAGGGGATAAAGAACAAAAACCCCACACTTTCATGAGTCATGGGCTAATTGTACTCATACACACAGAAAAAGCACTTACTCATCTAGGATGAAGCATAAAAAAGCTCCAACAATCTTTATTACCTTTCTCAATATTTATACTGTCTCTAAAAATTTACTTCAAGCAACTACTAGGTAGAACCTTTGTAGCAGGATAATTGATTACATGATTTTATAAATACTTTTACATTCCAATTAGTTCATAGCAAGTTTAAGGCAATAATTCATGTTATAAATTGATAAGACTTAAGGAATAACAGCAGAATTGTTTACATGTCTTTCCATTAAGACTAGTATCTGACTAAATATTCATTATCTGTTACTAGTCCCCCCACGAGTTCATTATAAGTTTCAAGCAATAATTTTTATGTTATAATTTAGAATGGTTTTGTCAAGAGACAAATCATCTGCCTTGTGTCTTATTTGTTTTGAAGTTTATATAGATAAACTAGTCAATATTTTACTTTTTGTTCTTGTATCTACAAGAAATTGTCCATTCATAACTTATGACCTTTAGTTACTAGATAATGGTCTTACACTTAAAGTAGAAGGAACATTTTCTCTAATCATAAATTTGTTCCAAGCCTGCTTTCCTTTTTTAGGACAATTAGCTCATGGTCCATGAAAATTTACCGAGCTCTAGTTATAGACATTATTCTATAGAGGGCTTGAAATTACTTGTCTAAATTTAGGAATTTATAAAATCATTATTAGTAATTATGAAATCATCAATTTGTCTACACAGCATTACTACATGAGAGTACGACTTTATATTGATTCTGCAGGAAATCTGCCCAACGGGAAGGTTAATGCTCAGTAATCATTGGGCTATGTAATAGTGACAGGAAAAGGCATATCAGCAGGAAGAAGCAATCCTGGTGAAGTCTCTAAGGACCCTGCATCTCAGAGCTCACCCTTCACAAGCCATGCAAAACAGTGGGCCCTCTCCATAAAAGCCCCTTACATGCCTTAGCTTTTCCAAGATGGCTTCTGACATGTATAAATTCTTTTCAGTCTGACCTTAGAGATTTGAGTTCACATTGAGTTTTTCTTAAATTTTAAATTGTAAACCAAAGCATAGATAATAAAATAAAGCACACAAGGCAAACACATGGCAGAACATGTTACTTATGAAGTAATTTGTAATTATAGCACAGGTTAGGAAACAACTTTGACATCTATCCTGGAAACTATTCCACACGTCACAAAGTTCACCAGCCTCTGTCTTCCTGGTGCTTGGAAGATTTTATACTGGTCCCTCTTGCATCCCTACATATAGTATGTTAGCTTTGCCCATTTTAATTTGGTTTTTGATTTCTCAAATTTCTAGTTCTCTCACCATCTCTTTATTTTCCTTATACTTTGTTAAAGAACTGGGGTATGTATAGCCTTGCTTGTGACTACATGCCTGCAGTCAAAATTGCTAGGACCTTCACAGGCCAAATTTTCTGCAACTTGGCAATAGATGCAAGATGTTTATCAGATTTATGAATTTCAATTTGACTGTAGGTGTGATCTTTAATCGTAAGGCATCTAATGTCTGGTTACTTGTCATTATTGTGAAATGGGTTTATTTATTGAGAATACTAAGACTGTTTTATTTTATTCCTTACTTATTGTTTAAAATAATAGAGAGATGCTTCAGTTTATGTTCTGTTTGGTTAGTAGGTTCAAGTTGTTCATATGAGAAAGCCTAGAGAAATGCAAAAATATATCATGAGGTTTATGATATCTACAGAAGAAAATGGACTTCAACATCATAAAAAGGGAGAGAGGAGGTTTCTGAACGGACTCTTATATCTTGGGTCATGTTATGCTCATCTCAATACTTGTTCTGAAGTCTCCTTTTGCTGATACTAACAAAGTCACCCTGGCTTTCTTATGGTATGTCTCTCATCTCCATATATATTTAAGGTCAGCCTAAGCGAAAAGTCACTATATAATATGCATTCCACATATACAATCATCTTTGATATCCATATATTGGTTACATGACTCACTGCAGATAACAAAATGTGTGAATTCACAAATCTCTCATACTGCAGTGTTTGCAGATAACCTACATACATGCTCCCATATTCTTTGATACACCTTTAGATTGTCTGTAATATGCAATAGAATATAATTTTTATATAGAGGGCTATTATATTATACTTTCAGAGGAGGTGGTAACAAGGACATGCCTGCATATGTTTAGTACAGACGCATTTTTTTCTGAAAATTTTGATTCATAGCTTATTGAATCCATGAAATCAAAAGGCTTGCTGCTTATGCCACACTCTGCACATGTGCACATATGCATCCATATATGTATCAATTAATGCATAGTTATGTTTCTGTTATAATTTTTGCCTTTATTCCAGGGATTGAAATGTCTTACTACAGTCTGCCTCCAGATCAGATTGTATGAGGCCCTTATATAAACAGCATGCTCTGTCTCACTCTGCTTTTGCTGTTTTTCCCATTTCACTTTATTGTATACATTTCACATATTTTTTGTCTATTTTCTTTCACTTTAGATTGCCAAATACATCTTAGAGAGATAAAAATAGGAAGCTTTGCTTACCTATGTATAAAGCACATCCTTTGTTCTTCCTTTATTTGCATAAGCCCAAGCTACCATCTGGGACTACTCTGTCCTCCTAATACGTCTTCCAGCATATCATATATACAGACTGGAAGTCTTGAATTCTCCTGTCTGGGAAGGTCTTTATTGTCTCTTGTTTTTGAAAGATGATTTCACTAGCTATAGAGTCTTGAAATGATTAATTAAACATGTGTTTATTTAATTTATATGTATGTGTATTTGCCCATGTGATTTTATGTGCACTGAAAGCACACAGGAGCCTGGGGGGGGGGCAGAATTGGCTGAGCTATAGGATCCCTTGAAATGAGTTACAGATGGTTGCGAGCCATGTGTGGGTGCTGGGAACTGAACCCAAGTTCTCTGCAAGAACAGTAAGCATTCCTAATCACAGAACCATCTTTCTAGCCCCAAGAAATAACTAAAATTTGAATATGGGAATCTCAAATATTCTTCATCTTCAAATATTCTTCCTGCCTTTTTTTTTCTCTTGCTGTTTCTTTGACGAACTCTCAGTTTGTCATTTGCTCTTTTCCAAAGGTTCTGAGATGTGGCATTAAAAAAAAAACATTTTCTTGTTTTTATGTTCAGGTTTACATATCTCAACATATCTAGTATGGTCACAACATTGTCAAAGGAATCATCATTTCTATGTTGTATTTTCATTTACATTTCTATTTCATTCCTAATATACTGGTCTAAAAAAAAAAGTAAAAAGAACTGTAATAGAATTATTTCTAATGACATTCTGCCCTACTCATAGATCAGCACCTTGCTCAGGCATCAGAGAAGCTTCCTCCTGAAGCAGATGGGAACAAATACAGAGACCCACAGGCAGACAGTATGCAGAGAGTGAGAGACCTTGGAATACTCAGCTCTAACTGGGATATCTCCATCAAATCCCTTCCTCAGAGCTCAGGGAACCTCAAAGAAGAGGAAGCAGAAAGAGTGTAAGAGACAGAGGGGGATGAAACAAAAAAAAAACAAGGGCCTTTATATCAACTTAAACAAAGCGCATATGAACTCACAGAGACTGAAGCAGTATGCGCAGTACCTACACGGGTCTGAGCCAGGTCTATTGCATATATATTATGGCACACAGTTTAGTGTTCTTATGGGATTGGGATTCCTGTGAGTGGGAAGGCGTGGTCTCTGATTCTTGTGCCTTCTCTAGGACTCTTTCCTTCTGTTGGTTTGTTCTGTCCAACTTCTATGTGGTAGTTCTTTTTTATTTTTATCATATTTTATTTTGTTATATTTTAGTATTATCTCTTAGAAGCCTGTTCTTTCCTTTTCCCGTTTTCTTTTCTTTTTTTAATTTTTTTTTAAAATGAGAAACAAAGGGAGTAGTTCTTAGTGGGAGAGGAGGTAAGGAGTAGAGGGGAGAGGAAGCTGAAAACAGGATTTGTTATGCAAGAAAAGAACTATTTTCTATAAAAAGGAACCCCGCCCCCTCCCCACAAATCACTTTTAACACTGGGTTCTTGCCAATATTGGTTCTTTAGATTGCTTTTTGTTGTTGTTGTTTTTCAAGACAAGGTTTCTCTGTATAGCTTTGGCTGTCCTGGAACTTGCTGTTCACCAGGCTAACCTGGAATTCACAAAAATCTACCTGCTTCTGTCTCTTGAGTGCTGGGATTAAAGGCATATGCTACCAATGCCCAGCACTTTGTACCTTAATAATATGACTTGTAATGTTCCTTTATTGGATTCTGAACCTTGTGCGTAGATCAACGAGACTCAGGGAAATAGAATTCCTGTCTAAAAATGAGCAGTTCTCTTGGTCTGTTCAAAGTTTTATTCTGTTGCCTGATATGACAGAACATAATTATTGCCCCACTATTTTGGAAACTGAGGCAGGTGGACCAATTGAACCCAACAGTTTGTGGTCAAGCTTAGCTACATGCCAAGAGTTTCTCAACAAACAAACAAACAAACAAACAAATAAAATTAAATTCCTCCTTTCAGCATGCAGCTGTGGGGTCACTGCTCAGTGTGGCCTCTGGGACTACAGCAGGGCTTTAGTCTGCCTCTTTAGAACTTTGCTTGCCTTTGTCTCTGAAGGGAGTCTCTCAATACCTCAGTCCCACTCAGAGGCAATCTATTATTCACTAATTATTGCTTGTCTTGCAATTACTTGTAATTAGGGCACAGTTCAATGTTTAAAATATATATTACCTTACCCTTCAAATATTATATAGGGAGATTTATATTGTGGAAAGGTTTTCTTTTGAGAATCTACAATCGTGAAAAATCATCTTTTCTTTTACATAATCTCATCGTAGGATTCCACTTATATTCAGGAAATATGTGGGGTATATGTCCATTGATACCAAGCTTCTCATCAATTTTATGCATGCTTATGAATGTTTTGTTAAGGTTTTGTCATGGGAGCTGGAGAGATGTCTCGGGCATTGGAGCCCATACTGCTCTTGCAGAGGACCAGGGTTTGGTTCCCAGCATCCACATCAGATGGTTCATAACCACCTCAGCTCCATGAGATCTGATGACTTCTTCTGACCCACATTGCACTCATATCTACAAGAAGACCCCAAAACATAACTAAAAATAAGTGAAATACTGAAAAAAGAGATTTATGCCATAAAGTTTCATGAATGAATACTTTCTCATTGGTCAAAATAGAGAGTATTTCCTCCACATTTGAAAGATCAAAGAAATGTCCAGACAAGCCATGTATTAGGTTTTTATAATTTTCTTTTGGTAAACATCAGAAATATTTTACAAGTTCTGCTTTGAGCAGAAAATTATTTTCAAGGGGATATAATTTGATGCTTGGCAGAAGGTCATATAATTTTGGCCACCTGTGCCATTTACAATTTAAATACACTGTATGAGTCTTCAGTTTAGCATAGAAGTGAAGGTAATATATTTACCCATTTTTGAATATAATTTCTTGAGTGCCTCCTAAATTTTAAGCATTGTTCTAGATGCTGAGAATATAAAAGAGTCACTGAATTGGCAAATCCAGCCTCCAAAGAGCTTGCATTCTGTCCTCACACAGAGGCTCCTGGAGATTAGATGAGATCTAATATAAAACATAGTTTAAAGCTGGGGCATGGTAGCGGTTCGATAAATGTTGATTCTCTCCTGCCTCTTTTAATAAATGTTTCCCTCACTTCTAAAATTGATACTTTTAATTTGTTTAGCTCTTTGGCATTGTTATTTCAATAGTCAATAGTTTCCTAAGCGACAGACCAAGCGATAGAATTGGAGCTTAAGTCAATGCTAACAAATTTTGTTCTGACTCACAACAGTTTACAGCCGGGTCTTTGTTGTGTTTGTTCCCAAATATGTGCAGTTTCATCCAAGACTTACCCTGGTAATCCATAAACACAGCCTCATAGGACCAGATTAGGATGCTTCTGGTACCTGTGTTCACTTTGTAAAGCTGGATGCAGTTATTCCTGACTCTAGAAACAGCTCCGACTTACTTGACTTTAATCATAGTGAGATGGGAGTAACTTTGTTCTGTCTGTAGCCAAATTCTGTGGGTGGAATATTCTCCCTGTACCTTTCTTAGCTTTTGCAGCTGGGGTGTGGGATAAGCCAAGAATTTATTTTCTCTTTTTCTTAGACATCTTTTTTCTTTCCCTTTTTTTTTTTTGAGAAGCACATTTCTCCATCTCCATGATTTAAATTTGCCTGTGTAAAGGCTTGCTGGATTCTTATATCTCATGTGTTCTTGGGCTTTAATCACAGCTGTGTTCATGGTTAAGTCCAGCTGTGTCAGTAAGATTCAAGATTCTGATTTCTTGAATTTTCCAGGCTTAAAAAAAAAAAAACAAAGCAAAACCAAAACCCTCTTTCATCAAGAGTTTTTGAGGAAAACTGGCAAAGGATATCAAAATTTTAATGGCAGGGAAACTTGGCTTGTCTGGAAGTTGGTATTCTCTCTGTGGGGCTGGGAGTTCTCTTCCGATTGTTTGGGAGGTCATGACACCTGAAGTAAGACTTTTGGATCATATTTGGAAAGGTAGTTTTTGTTTGTGTGTTTTTCGTTTGTTTTATCTCTCATCATTTACACAAGCATGGCTTGTGTTCTGCTCCATATTACCCACCACATTTCACTTGTTACTTAGAATACTATATGAGAACATTAGGGTAGACCCTTCCCTTTAAAAGTAAAACAAACAAACAAACAAAAAACCCCCCAAAAAACCCAAAAACCAAACCAAACAAAAAAAAAAAACAAAAACAAAAAAAAACCCCTATCTTGTCGATTTTCACATAAAAGAAACTGGTAAGGCCCAACTAATAACTCTAGCTCCCACTTCCCCCTAGGCTTTTCTTTCTGCTTCCAGATTTCTCCACAGGCTTTCTTGCCCATTGTCTCTCTTACAGCCACAGCAATGCTTAGTGTGTGGTGCTATAGAGGCCTGCTTCCCATTTGCACCTATGTCACAGTTTTTATGGACCTGAAGAACAGAATGAATAGAT
The DNA here is from genome assembly GCA_019843815.1 of Montemys delectorum. Classification (NCBI taxonomy): domain Eukaryota; kingdom Metazoa; phylum Chordata; class Mammalia; order Rodentia; family Muridae; genus Montemys; species Montemys delectorum. The sequence goes on from JADRCD010216302.1 coordinate 12,875, forward strand.
GCCCGGAGTCTTCAGTGTATTCTTTGGGGGCTATATCTCCCTACAGAAGGGCATCATGGGCATGGAAAATAATCTATATATCTTTTTCACATAGAGGAAAGGAACTACAGAAAAGGAATAAGGAAAGTGACAAAGAAAACGTTCAGAATCATAGACATTTTTTTACAAATATATATAGCCACTCATCCTACTCTAAACACGGAAAGGTGTCAGAGAGAGCGGCTGAGTTCTGAACTCAAAGACTCCTCAATAGCTCAGGGGACCCCTGAAGCCTCTTGTAATAGCTGAGAAACTGAAAAAAAAAAAGAAACTGGTTTACAATAGTTAGGAGAGAGTCGTGTTGGAGGGACTGGCTGTCTAGCTTTAGTCCTGCTTTCAGATGGCTAACACCCTCCCGATATCTTGAGGCAGACACCTACCTGAGCTGTTATTGAGCTCCTCCATACACACTGGGATGCCACAGGCCACTGAATTTCTGTACATCTTTTTTTTTTTTTATGTAGCAGCTTATCTATTAAACAGATTCTGGTCATGCATATTCGACTTGCCTTCTATGCTTTGATTCTGAATTTCAAGTTGGTGATATAAAGGATAACCCATTTTGCATGTGGGAGGAATATACATACTTTATAAGCGGAGGGCAGCTCTGGAGGTTTTAAAGTCTGTCCATAAGTACATCTATGCTCTTTTATTGAAAAGTAGAATCCGTTTGCCCCTAGCAGTAGATAATGTAATCAGCTTTGTAAGAGATGAGTTCATGGGGTGGGTTTGTGGGTATGTTTCTTGAGAATTGCTGGGTCGCATACTCTTAAGAACCCAACATTTTGCTTAACATTTTTTTTTTTTATACAGTTTGAAGTTCTCAGTCATTTTTAGTAGGAGATCACATTGACTTACTTTGTACGCGGTGTAGAGTCAGTCTTGAGCTGCTTTTGCTGGAACCTTGGGGTCACTGGCTACCTTGGTCTTGCCTTCTTTCTCCCCTTTTGGTTATTGGTGTGTATATTAATTGTACAAAGTAAGAATTTCATTGCGACAATCTGTAAATGTGTGCAGTGTGCTTTGATCCTATCTATACGCTCTAGTGTTCCTTTGAACTGTCCCTCTTCTCTTCTGGGAGCAGCTTCATCCACCTATACAAGGAACCATCACTCTTAGCTTATCAAGTTGCCAGATACTTTAAGGCTTGCTCCATACCCCATTCCTCTGCTTCCTCTTTCTCCATATTCTCTCCCAGCTGCTTCTCCCCATTTAAACCTTTCCTTTCTTATGGTTCCCCTTCCACTTTTGTATCAAACACATGTTAAGATTTCCCTTTATGTAATCTTTGTGGGTTTTTTTTCTTTTTCTGCTTTTCTGATCTTTATAACACACTTGTTCACACATAAATGCACACACATAAAGAGGGGAAAAAAGTTAGCTTGTTTTTCGAGGCTTTCCTTTATGAGTCTACCAGCCTCTGAGCAGAGATCTCTTTGCTGACCTAGACTGATGCATGCAGCCTGCCATGCTGAACTAGCCTGATGCATACAGGCCCCTCCCCACCCCATCTTATCCTCCTTTTCTTTCCACAGGTGATACTCTTTTTTTTTTAAAGCAGTCATTTTAGTTTCTATGAATGCTAGCTCTGTTATTCATGTACTGTCTAGAGACATAAAACCCGAAAGACCCCTGCCCCAACAAGGATGTTGAAAAACATTAACAAAAAGAGCCTATGCCAGGGAGTCAGAAATCCTGTGACATGTCATCTCTGCTTTGGTACCAAGAAGAGAGTGTGAGACTCTTCATGGCTTCCAAAGTTTCAGGGAGTCCAGGGTCATTTTGAGAGGGCTCCTTGGAGTTCTGCCTGGTGGTCCCTCTTGGTGTCAAATGGCAACTACATATTTTCCAATAATTGTGGGTCTTAGCCAACTGTTTCAGCTTCATTTCATGCCTTTTATGGAAGAACCAAATCTTAATGTGTGCTTTTGTCAGTTTGAATTTGTCAGCCAAGGCCTCCAGAGTCTCCTCCTTACCCTTCTCTTTCTTGAAGAGCTTTTATAACTCCAGAAACTGCTCATAAGTGAACCCATTGAAGTAGGACAGACTCGAAATTGTCTCCATCTCAGTTATTTCTATCGCCCTTGCAGCTCACTTGAGTTCCCTTCCTCAGTTTCCACAGGTGATATTCTTTTTGTTTGTTAATTAGTGCTAGCACTATTTGCATTCTTACTCTCCCTAACCCCCTATCAGTGCCTGTTTCCCAGAGGACACAACTGACTGACAGTGTTTCCAGGAATGTTTGGAGGAGACAGGTGATGGTAAGATGAGGACTTGGGTTTGGATCACTCACAGCCTTGCCCACAATGGAAGCTTCATCTCAGGTGGTAGGAATGGGCACAGAGAGGCTCTGGCTTGAGGCTTTGGCCAAAATGGAAAAATAAAAAAAATAAAAAATAAAAAAAAAAAAGAGAAAAGAAAAAAAAAAGAAAAAGAAAACGATGAATTGAGAGAATGTTGCAAAGCAAAGCTCTGGGCATTTGAAAACATAAAGGAAACAGTTCATGCAAAGAAAATGGGATTGGCTGCTTGTCATAATGACAAGCTGGAACCATTTAAAAATGGAAAACCTGGGTCATAAGTCCTCTTGGGTAGTTTAGAAAGAGGTAATTATTATCAGTGTTTGGAGAAAGGACAAAGGCCCAATTTAGGATTAAACAGAGTCTTGTGCTTCAAAAATAATTAGGCGTGCAGGTGGAGCAGATAAAGCACGCAGAGATCAGTGCCTGTGTGAGGAGACTGGAATTCTGACACATGGGGTGGGGATTACTTGTTGGCTGTCTCCCCCACAACGGCCCTCAGTACTTCATTCTCAGGATCTGAAGAGACTGCCTTGTCTCCTATCAGGACCTAATGCACAAAGGCACCCAAACAAACATGTGGGTCTTCTTCAAAGGAACAGGTTGACCTCATGCATGAAGATACTGCCCCTCTAATTCTCTTGCCCCTCTAAGTCCATATTAGATTAAGTTTTGAAACATTCTGGCCCTTATGTCGAGGGATGAGCACACTAGAAGAAAAATCATCATTGTCCTGGCAGGGGTACCTGAACCTTTATAACAGGAAGAAGCAGGGCTCATTTTATATAATAGGGATAGGTGAGCTGTGGATACAACTAATAGGTGATCCTTTCCTAATTCTTCTTTTTCTTCCTCTTTTTCCTTCTGTGAATGGATGAAAGCAGAAAGCACAGCATCCCCATTGTATTGGCATGAAAGTTTTGGCACATCAGTAGGAAGTCTGGTCATCTAAGCTGGGAGTTTAGGCTGCACAGCAGAGGTAGAAATTGGCAGTTATATGAATATAACTTTAACATCTGGGAGAAAACACAAAGTATTTTCTCAGTCTGGCTAATTTCATTTAACATAATTACTTCTACTTATTTATTATTTCAACAATTGACAATTATTTTAGCCTTTATGCCTGGATAAACTTCCACAATGTATTACATATTATTTTCCTTTATCCATTCATAAAAGTTCACATTATTGGTTCCATGTAGCCTTCAAATTCCTCCCAAACTTCAAGAAAATGACCCATAATTAAGGCACGATTTCCCAAGTGGCTGGGATAGCTATAGGTTTGGCCATGCTATCCCATTAAAAACTGAGGCGCTCCTGATGGCTTACTTGTATTTATAAAATGGAATTTTCCTATGCCTAGAAAAACTTCTTAATCAATTTTAGAAGAGTCTGCCATGGTAATATGGAAAATAAACACTTAAGACCAAGTAGTTTATACTTTGCTGTGCCTCATAATGGGCAAGGACAATTAAGAATTTCTAGTGGGAACAAGAGGAAATTGAATTCAGCCTGCTAAGCAATCAGGCAGCAAGCTTGTATCAGACACCAGCATATAGCCAGCTTCCTGAAGGAGGAGTGTTGTAAGTCTTTCAGTCTATATAGGAAGACAGAACATATTTACATGTACATACATGTGTGTACACACATGTCTATGTCTGAATGTGAAATAGCACAGTGTGTCATAAAATTTTGAATTTTACAACATAGTTGATTTAGGTAATCAGTGCTTCATGAATTCAAGAGGTAGGTATTGGCATGAGCAGAGACAGTCTGAAGCTTTCACAGTACCATCTGGGTTCCCAGTTACCTTCTCTTTCTATTTCCAGCATTCTCCTCTCTATCTATGTTGCAGAACTGGGGCGTTTTCTCCCATTTATGAATAAACTCAGCCTTTATGAAGTGTAAAGTTTGAAGCAGATAGAAACTGTGGCCGGGGAGGTAACAAGAGAGAGATTAGCTTGCTGATACTAGCCAGTATTTAGATGGCAGTTCTAAGCTCTTCAAATTAACCACATTAGTAATTTCAGTGTTTTTAACAAATCGATGAGATGATAACAATAACAACATTAATAAAATCGTCAATGACTCTTTATCTCTTCTTAGTTTCCAAGGAAACAGAACCTTAGACAAAAGACATCTATGCTGTTATTTTATTAGGAAGTGCAATCTCAGCTGGAGTAGCTAAACTGAGCAAATCCATTAAGCAGGGAGAACTCACAAGAAGCTCTCAACCCATGGTACCATACCTCTTGAGAGTTGTTCAAGCTGTGTCTCAGAACTGTCCCTAGGTGGAAAATTAGAGGTAGAGAGAAAAATTTATCTACTGAGTACAGGGGACTTGCTTCATGGGATGTTAACTTCACCACGTTCCCCAGTTGTGCATGTGGGCACCGATTAAGGTTCTGTAGTAGATCTGGAAGAGCAACATTCATGGTAGAAGAAAGGGTGAAGACAAGGAACAGTAGATGATGCATTGTCAAATTGCAAAGGCCCAAACTAGGTAAGAAGCATGCAGAGCTGGAAGAGACAGATGGCACTGGGATACGGGGCCGTAACCCGTCACTTCTCATATAGTCACTCACGTAGTTCCCCTTTCATCATGTGGATAATAGCTTTATCTGTCTGCAATCTTACTAAAGGGAAGACTTCCTTTTTTCTGTAATGATGATTGAACCCAGGGCTTCATGCATGGTAGGTAAGTGCTTTACAACTTGAGCTATGTCTCTGGCCCAAGAAAGAGAGGGAGGGAGAAAAAGAAGGAGTGGGGGGGAGGGAGGGAGGGAGGGAGAGAGAGAGAGAGAGAGAGAGAGAGAGAGAGAGAGAGAGAGAGAGAGAGAGAGAGAGAGA
>JADRCD010216302.1:21039-44419 GCA_019843815.1 Montemys delectorum
CCCGTCGTCCTATATGCATCCTATACAATACAAGCCCTGGTATACATTCCCGTCGTCCTATATGCATCCTATACAATACAAGCCCTGGTATACATCCCCATCATCCTATATGCATCCTATACAATATAAGCCCTGGTATACATCCCCGTCGTCCTATTTGCTGATCACAGGGAACAGAACAGAAACCTGGGGGGTGGTGCACCAAAGATACATTTTACCTGATTCCCCTTCTTCCTTCTTTGAAGTCACATCTGGTCAGTCATAATCTTTACATGGACGATAATGCAGCCTGGAGTAAGCAGGTAGGGTCTGCTCCATGGTTCTGAACCTCATAAGTAGGTTACCCCAGGTAGACCAGGCCAGTATGGTCTTAGAGATCACTTACTTTAGCTGCAAAGTGATAGAGATCTGGTATATATGTCCATCTAGATACTGAAGGTTGTCTATAATATGAAATTAACTCATATTAAGAGACCAATGTCTGATTTCAGAGGATTATCTCGAGTCCTGTTACTTTACCAAGTATGAAAGCCACTTCATGATTTGCCTCAGTTTCCTAGGATGTTAGAATAGTCTTAGTTCTGACTGTAACAGACCCCATTCCATTCTTTAAATTTTGTTGCGGATTGATTCTGCTCCTAAAGATTAGTTCTAGTGCTTGATACCCCAGAGGAACTACATCAAGTAAACATGCTTAGAAGTTCTTCATCTGAGCTGGAGTGCGCAGCAGGTCCAGTGTACTTAGGGCCTCTAGACCCTGTTGAACACTCAACTAAAGCTTCCACGAATGGAAGAACTTCAGTGTATAACATCTATCAAAATAACATTTTCTTTTCTGATCTTAAAAGAAATCCTCTGAAGAGCAAGTAAAATATTCGCACCCAGGAAGAACATTTTATAATTATAATTATGTTACTCTAAAAGGCTGTAATAAACTTTAAGCAAGTGCTTCCTATTTTATTTTTACTGAAAACAGCTTATAAGCAGAACTGTCCTCTTGACGTGCTAATGAAGGAGCAGTCACACATGTCAGCTGGGGCAATTATGTTCTTCAGATGTCTGCCATAAGTATCATATGATTCCTTCCTGCTGACACCTTATCAACGGTGACATGCATATTAAAAAGAACACCCAAGAGAGCTAACTTTAAATACTCGAGTACTTTTAAGAAGTTCCATCTGCGTCAAAGAGTCTTGTTTTGCAACCACCAAGGCACTTTTCTTTTTGATGTCTGTTTTTCTTGGGTTTTAAGTAGAAACATATTTTGGTAGTAAACACAAGCTAATGAGTCATGGCCTTCAGCATACACCTGACTTATCTCAGTGAGTATAGACTTTGGAGCCAGGCAGGTATGGGTTCAAATTTTAGCATTATCATTTCTTTGTTTTTTGACTTTGTCACAGGTAACCATAGAGGTCACATTTCTAGGTTGTATGGTAGTTGCTGGAGAGAGCAAATACCAGAATACTAAGCTTGGGGAAACTCATAGAAACAATCCAATGGATGCTACTCTCCTCCTCACATGTTTTAGCAGGGCTCAGGGGGTACCCTGTATAGATCTTCAAGTAATCTGGACAGTCCTTAATCCCTAAAGCCATTCTGTGAGCCAAAAGTTCTGTGAGCCTCATTCTCCTGCCTGGTAGAAACTTCTCTCGAGCAGATCCTTTTGTTGATAAACAGCATCGCTCAGATGTTACCATGTGTTGCCTGTGCTGACTCATCATATGAGGAGCATGTGGGTTGCCACATCTGTGTATGTAAAAAATGTCCAGATTCAGAGAAGGGATGTGCAGTTGGAAACTCATCAATCTGTGGATCTAACACTCAGAATAAATGCCGCTGAGTGTGTTAGGGAGAATTTTGTTCAGTTCAGTTTAACTCCCAAACTCCTTGACTGTAGGGTATGAATCTTTGTGGACTCTTTATGAACTTTATGGGCTCCCCATCACTCTTTGAAGTCCCACACAAGCTGGCCTAGAACCTCAAACTTTCACTAGCCATTATCAGCATTCATTGCCCTTTGAGTTCTTGGGTGTAAATATCCTCATCAGTCACCGTACTCCTGAGACCAGACCTCTGTGGTATCTGACTCCTTGGTGTCCCAGAAAGAAGTATCCAGGCATCCTCTTATCCTGTTCTCACCCAGAACAGCCTTTAGGGGACACTTGTACATTGAAAAAGGTTCAGGAAAGATTTGTAGACATCCCAAGAGCAGTGGCACATGAATGGTTACAACATGGTTGTGAATAAGTGAGGGTAAGGTCCAGGGCAGGGACTGATGCTTGCTTAGTATGAACTGTGATTTTGCTAAATCGTATTGCTAAAAACATAGACTCAGGTGTGATCCTTAGTAGCACCATTTAACAATTATGGAATAAGGTGGATGATTTACTCATCACTTTTAAATACATTGTCCATTTGACAGGTAATAAAAATAGCCACTTGGCAGTAGGGAGGTTATAGAGAGTGTAATTCTTAGCTCACAGTGGCTACTTTGGTTACTCTCATCTTCATGTTTATCTATACCTGTGAAGGATAGAAAGTGGCCCTCTGCTTCTCTCTGGAAACTAGTAACTCACATTAAGTTAATCTCAAGAAAGCTCTCTTAGAGGTCTGTGATTTACACCAAATTTTCAATCTTGGTTGGAGAAAATCTCTCACTTTTCAAAGCCAAAGCTATATAGATCTTAGGAAGCATACTGCTCCCCTACTGCCCTACTTAGATGCCCATGCTTCTCTTCAATTAGCTCAGTCTGATTTGTAGCCGTTGAAGCTTTTTGATCACACTTGTTAGCTCTTAATTTTCCAGGGATTATAAATTCATCATTTAATGATCTGTTTGAGAATCAACCATGATAAGTAATGAGAAGCTGACTTAGCTATCATGTTCAGGGTCCATTTTTCTCTTCTTCCTTCTGAGTTCCTCTGGATGTTTGCACATTTCCAAAATGTGGAGAGCCTTGGTCTCTAAGAGCAGCCTCTCTTCAATTTTGAGGTTTTCAGCAAGGTGACAAGAATCTTTTGTTTGTTCTTGAAACAATTTCATTCTGTAGGTCAGATTATCCTGGGACTCACTAATTAGCCCCGGCTAGCCTCAAACTGCTGCTGATACTTTTACTTGAGCTCTCTGAACATTAGATTCATAGGTCTGAACCACTATGCCCAGCTAGTCATCTCTTGTGGATACATTAATGGCTAACATTTTTTGAGACCTTCCTCTGGTTCAAGTTCCTCATGTGGATGATTTCAGTATGCCCCAATTTGAGATAGAGCCTATGTTATTTATATTTTACTTATAAGCTTTGGTTAAGAACCAGGCTTGATGGCTTACAGTGGTGAGCTTGACCACGTATCACATAGAACCAATCAGAATCTCTTAGACAAGATAGTCTTCCTGTAACTGTCAGAATTGTATCAATACTTCCAGACATTGAAGACTCATTGATGTACTTAGCAAGTTTGAGTCTTAGAAATTGAAGTTACTTCTAGAGATTAGTTGACCTATACCTTTGTGTAAGGCAAGTTTCGACATCACTGACCTGTTCTAGAGCTTCAGTCCTGGAGGGAATCCCAAAGACTTACAAGAGAGCAAGAGGGAAAAGCTAGGAGGGTAGGTGCAAGTCTTGCATAGATTTCACTTTGGTAATAGACTGGAAGATCACACACACACACACACACACACACACACACACACACACACACGCACGTGCACGCACGCACACGCACCACATATGAGCACATGTGTACACACACTTCCTTAACCTACAAAGGAGCCCAAGACAGACTAATATAACAATTGTTCTAATGTTCAATTTGGTCAACCAATGAGTTTTCATTGTGGTTTCTAACAGAAGTGTGGGTGAGGAGTTACAGGAGCAGAGATGACTCAAAGGCAGCATCATCAGTACAAATTCCATCCCAAATACAGGTGACATCTCCCAAAAGCTATATCCTGATGCTCTCTCTCTGAATCTCTTGAGCCTCCTCCTCCCTCCTATGAAAACCACTATCTGCTCCTTTCCCTAATGAACAGCATCCTTCAGATGTTACTGTATGCTGTCTGGGCTGACACACTACACAAGGAGTATGTGGATTATCATTACATTCCGTCATGTGTCTACATTCAGACAAGGTGGGTGGATATGGAAACTCAGTTAATCTGTGAATCTAACATACAGATTTAGACATAGGACACAGAGGAAAGCATGGGCTCATTCAGGGAGAACAACTCTAAGCATTTTCAAGTTAAAACAGCAGTTTTGTATGTTTAGTTTTTTTTTTTTAAGCTAATTCCAGTTACTAGTATAGTGGAAAATCTGCAATATGCTGATAACACATAATATTTAAACAGAACAAATGTGCATAAATAAACATTTTAATCCCCCTCATATCAAGAGACCTGGTATTATTAGATTCCTTTCCTAATTCAACAAACAGCTTCTCTTTCTTCCTGGAGCTACTATGAGGTCATTTTTTTCTAACTGACATTTCTAAACTATAAAACCAATGGCTTTTTTCTCTCCTGAATTTTTTAAAAAAATTGTATAACCTCATAAAGTAACCAACCCTATTTGTCCCAGTGTTGTTTTGGTTCTTGGATCTGGAGAGTTGACCTTTAGTCTTTGCATGTACGCACACACACACACTTATACATACACCTACACTCACACACACACACACACACACACACAAAAACATAAATACACACACACACACACACACACACACACACACACACACACTCACACACACCTGCACACAAGGAAGAGTTTATTCTGGTTCACTGTTACTGTTTAAGGGGTAGTATAATCATAATCGTCAAGGTTGTAAGGTGTGATGTCACAAGCTCTGGCCTGCTGATCATATTCCATCTGAAATCAAGGAGCAAAGAGAAGTCAATACTGGTACACAGCTTTCTTTCTTCTGTTTCTAGGGCCATACAGGATGGTATGATCTGTATTCGAGGTGGGTTTTCCTTCCTCGGTATAACCTTTCTGGAAACACTTTCATAGACAAAACCAGGGTTGTGCTTTCCAGGTAATTTAAAACCTTGTCACACTGACAATGAAGTGCAACCATTAATTTTAACATTAGTAATTCTTTGTGTCCCTCAAGATGAAAATACTTTCTGTTTAGGTATCCCATCTCTAGTTTCTTTCACTGTTTATTATTTCAGTTTTAAAATCTTCTTCGATAACTTTGGTATTTATATACTTATATTATATATTCATTATATATAAGTATATATTTTATACTTAACATATAAATATATTTTTATATTTGACATACATTTTAAATTTATTAATTAATGTAATTTATTTTAATTAAACCACCAAACTTATATATTAATAATTTAATAAAATTATTTAATTAGTTTATTATTAAACATGAATATATCATATATGAAGTATAAATATTTTTAAATAAATAATATTCACTTAACTATATAAATATTCATATATAAAGTATACTGTATTTAATATGTATTTATAAAAATATAATATTTGTATTTTTTATAGTGATTCTACAGAGTGTTATTCTTGGGATTTTTTTCAGAAAGTTTTTTTCTTTGTCTACAGAGATACTGCTATCTTTTGTGTGTTGGTTTTACCATACTTATTTCTTCTAAATTCTAATATTTTTTTTAATCTTTTGCATCTTATATAGAAAATTATTATTGCCAGCAAACACTAACACATGCTACCTTTGTTTCCACTTGGATGGCTTTATTTTTTCTCCTGTCTAGTTGCTTCATCAAAGACTTCTTATATTACTATTATGTTTTATAGAAGTGATGAAGGTGGCTATGCTAGTGTTAGTCCAGATCTTAGATGAAAGGGTCAAGCTAGTGTCTGAGACTATCTGTGGGAAGCCAGACAAAGGGAGGGTGTGGGGCAGGACAGAGTGAGAAATCTTGTTTTCAATAGTTATCAAACAGACTTAACCTCATTTGCCCTTTTCACTATCAAGCAGCACAGGCTCATGTGTTATATACAGTGATGGTACCAATGATAATGAAGATCACAACATTAAGGTCAATCTCTTAAGTCCATATGGCGTGTCACATACTAAATGCTTTGGGCATATTAACTCATTTAATCCCCACATTAATCTATGGAGTTGATATTATTTTCTTGCATCTGTGTAAAAAAGCTTGGGGTGGTTGAATAAGTAGCCCATGGTCAGCCAGTGATTGCCAGGGCAGGCTGGCTGCAGAGTCAACTCCATAATAAATAAGGCTCCGTAGTCATCTAACTGAAAGCCTTGCCTCTTGGCTAGGCTTAGATTGCTGCCATAGGTAATGTTCTTAAAATATTATGTTGAACATTTTATTTCTGTGCTCAAAAGCTTTTTTGGCTTCTTCCCAGACATGGAGTAAAGTGCAAACTCCCCAACCAGGCAGCACATGGTTTGGCTCTGTCCATCAAGAACCATATTCTCTGTTCCTCCCAGACACCTGCACCTGACAGGGAAACTGTTCACTGCCTGGACCCTCACCCTTCCTGTGCCCTGAGTGTAACAGGTATCTTTCCACTGTGTCTTTGGTTATTGCACTCCTGCTGCTAAATATTTTCTTCCTGTGCTTCTCTTGTGTAGCTGTGTTTGGTAGAGTGACCAAGAGATGTGATGAGATTTTAACTTGTTCCCCCAAACATAGGGATGTTTACTTTAGAGGATCAAAGATTCCTAGGGACAAAACCAGCCTTCTTCAATAAAAAAGGGCTGCCATGTGTACCAGGTTCAGAGTGGTTTTATTCAGCCTGAGGCCCTGACAACTTAGATTTGTGGGCTGAAGAAAAGGGAAGACAGTGAGTCCTTTTATCATTAAGGAGTTCTTGCTTTTATATTTGAGATCACTGAAGAACAGGTTGTTTTTACATTTTATAGCAGTGATCAAACAACTTTCTGCAGCCCACTGCTAGCCCACCAAACTCCTCGGAAGGGTCAAAACATGCGAGACTTAAGTCCTTTTTGCTGTGGCATCCGCCCAGAAAACTCAATTCATTGGCTTTTATCTTTGCAAGGAACAGAAGGTGTCTGAATTAAGGGTTATTAAATCCCAGTATTCACAAATTGAGATACACTCACTTATAAGCTTACCAGAGAGCTGTAATTTAGCAAATGGCATTCAGCAACTGACAGAATGGCAAGACTTCTACCCTGTGTACTTAGAAGGAGGGATTAGGAACTCAGAGCAAAGTCCCACACATGTCGCTTCATGACTGATTGTTGCCTCCTCCCACCAGTGATGACAATGTGATAGTGCTTCTAATGCATTTTTGGAAAGGCTTGTTTTAATTGGAGTGATTAGTTTTGTAGTCTTGTTATGTATTTAAATGATTGTGTGGATTGTTGCCTAACCTTATAGTTTATAGTAGGATGTATCTGCTTAAAAGAGTCTGGAGCCCACAATTTCCCAATTACTAGACTTTAAAAGCATATGTTTAGCTCATCCATGAGCCATCCTTAACTCTGTTGACATCTGTTTCTATTCATATAAAGCACAGCTCATTCTTGTTGCCTCTTCCAATTGGCTTTGCTTGTGTGATGATTTATTTATTTTTCTTACTGAGTGTCACTGTGTTTCAGGTAAGGATGGTGGACTTTGGGGTCTGCTGTGCCTCCTGTGTGCCCTGACAAGAGAGAGTCACAGAAGGGACCTTTACATGTCCTGAGTTTGACACTTTATGATTTAATAACTGTTGAGTGAAGTCTAGTGATCATCCATGCCTCTGACTTCAAGGCTCTGGCTTTCCTTCCACCCAATAAAGCTATAGTGTGGTTAGGAGCTTACTGTCCAGGTTTCTTGAGGACTATCGTACTAAAAAGGTATTTTCTTGTGTATAAAACACTGAAAGTGGAGTTCAAAAAGAAGAAGAAAAAAAGAAATACAGACCTTGTTCCATAAAATCAATGAAATTTCTGCTGGTGTTAACAAATATCTTTTGCAAACAAAACCTTAAGATCAGATTATGCTAGGTTAGAGTAGTTTCAAAAAGGAATGATTATTCATGCAGATAGCATTAAGTATTCCAACAGGACTTCATTTCATAAGATTATAGGTTTCTCCTAAAAGAAATTGTAATCTTTGTGATGAGCGTGGGGAACTATTTCTCCAATCCAAATCCAAGTGTTTTTTGGCCAGCTGATTGGTGCTGGCAGCCAGATCATTGAACAAGATATTAATTATTCATTAAGATACTTGGAAGGAAGGAATTTGTATTCTCACACAGTCAAAATTGATGAGGTTTTGCATTCCTGCTAAAGGAATCACTTATAACCTAATGTTAAAACTCAATCTAACCTTAATAAAAATTTTGAAAAAGGCAGCAGAGCATTTGTTTTACTGGGCCCTCATGTCCTATTAAATGTATGTTGAAATATTCTTTTTATACTTAATTATATGGATATGGATTTTACTAGAAATCTCAAGAACATTTCAAATCAAAGTCCATAATCAGTGCAGTGGAGATTAACAAACTTGTAGTTGGGGAACAAAATTGCAACTCATATCTTTATGAGACAGTTACTGTAGCACATCTTTCAACATTTTGGTTCTCAGATAAGGAAATATGGGGACTGTAACCACCTTTAGTAGAGAGGTAAGTAGCGTTGCCATAGATAATACAACAGAGCACACAACAGGATTGCCTTTGATGAGGAACATGGCTGCCGTTGTAGCAGGAAGCCAGGCTCATTGATCTCACAAAATAGACCAAGTCTGAGATTCAGAGTCACTTTGTATATGTAAGTAGGTCCGGAGGGCACAGGCCATCCATCCCTCTTCCTTTATTCATTTGCAGAGAAGCATGGACTGCATTTCCAGAGTCTGAGAGGAGGGTGCCAGGCAAGTCTGTCTGACGTCATGCTTTTCTAAGGATGGCGGGGAAGTGGCCCAGATTTGGGCTGAGATTCTTAGGCTGTGAAGTATGGAAAATATCATTCCAAGAGGCTGCACATGTGTTGGAAGGATGTATTTCTAGGAGAGATTTTTTTTTTTTGTATGATGGTGATATATGGGTTAGGATGCCTCTGAATCTAAGGAACGTAAAACCTTGACTCCTGGAGGCATAAACAGTAAGGACTCCTGTTGTCTTAAGTCATTGAGAGATCAGAGGCAGAAGAGGCTCCAGAAACGGGGGTCTTACCGTCTTATGGCTCTTTCTGCTTCCTTTCTAGAGCTGATTCCTAAGGTTGTAGCAATGGAATCCCAGGATACATGCTTTCTTATTCAAAATAGTAGGAAGATGGAGGAAGTTCCCTCCTAAGCTTGGAATGTATATTCTTGTCTTTGATGTGATTGGTCAATCCTAGGTCACCTGATTATGCCCAAACCAGCTATTATTTTTGGACAACTGTTACTGTACAAACTGTCATACATTTGTCTGGATTTCAGAAACAGAGTGGGTACCTCTGAAAAACTGGGACTCTCTTTGGAAGCATCTAAAAGAGATGCATGCTGGGTAAGAGAACCAGAAGCTCTTCTACAAAAGAGGAGCATTCTTCTTTACTCTTGGGAAATCTGGAACTAAAATCACTAATTCAGTCTTACACACATGCTTTTTTTCCCATACCAGCCCTTCTCTCACTCTCTTGCAGACACTGTTACTGCTCTGGGGGCTCAATAATGACCTGTGTATCCGTAAGTGACAGGTTATAGAAGAAGCACTTTTAACAAATGGTGCCCAGGGACCCTCAAGGAAAAGAAGTCTTAATGTTTGCTTGTATTAGATCCATGTGAGGCTCAATTCTTTGAATATTATCAAATTAGAAACAAATTAAGAGATAGTTTTATTCTTTTGTCATAAAGTTTGCATTTGGGGAATTTAACTGAACTAGAATACTCTCTCAAAAATGCTTTATGTTTACTTACAATGCCTGCTGTTTATATGGACCAAAATTATATATTTGCTGTTTCTCTGTACTTGTGTATGTGTGTGTGAATGTAGTGTAGGTGTGCATATGTGTTTGTGTGGAGTGCACATATAAGAATGTGGGTTTGAGTGCACAGATGTGTGTATGTAGAAGCATGAGGTCAACGTTGGAGGAATTGGAATACCAATTCCTTAGTCTTCATCCTAACATCTTTTTTTTTTGAGCCTCCTTCTCTCACTGAACCTGGAGTGCATCTATTATTGGCTAGGGTATTTGGTCAGTGTGCTCCAGCGCTCTGCCTGTCTCTGTCTCCCCAGCTCTGAGACTGCCAGTGTGTGCCAGCATGCAGCTTTTATGTGAGGGCTAGAGATCAAATTCATGACCTCACTCTTGTGCAGCAAGCACTTCAGGGATTGAGCTTCTCCCTATTTCCATTTTTCTTTTGTATATTTCATTGTTTTCTGAAGATCTGAGATTTTTGCCTTTTTATCATTTAGGATGTGACTATATATATATTTGTACTGGTTAATTTCATTAGTGGTCTTAAATTTTCACCTCTTCCTATATTCTTTATGCCTTTTGTCCTATGGCTTAGGAGTTCCTCTCAAAGGCAGCTTACTCATTTCATAGGAATTCAAATGGCTTTTGTTACTACACGATACATAAACTAATAGGGTTTATTTGGTTCAGTATTGAGGAACTTCTAGAACATGATGCCAGTGTCCTGGTGAGGGTCTTCTGAATTTGTCACAGCATTATGGAGAGGTAGAAAGAATCAGGCTGTGAGCAGAAGGGACTGAGCATGTGCAGCGACCTTGCTTTCTAACAGTCTACTCATGAGAACTGAACTCGCTCCACAGGACCAGTCTCAAGGTGACACCCCCTGACCTAATTACCTTTCACCAGGACCAGCTTCTTAACATTTTCCCATCTCAGTGCCACTCACTGTACTGCAGACTGAGCTCAGCATCTGCAACTCATGTACTTTGAGGATCAAATCCATCTGGACTTTCATGCAACGTCATGTGTTTTGATCAGTGATGAGGCAGAACTGATCTTGCAGCAGTCGGGGGCCTGGGCAGCTCCGCTCTTCCTGTGCCTCACAAACTTTCTGGAGGACGAGAGGCTGTGGAAAGGACCAAAGGCCATTCCAACCAGCAAATATTAGTTGCCTTCGAGACTGAACAAAAGAAAAAACAAAAATAATATAACCATAACCATCCCATAACCACCACCACCAGCAGCAGCAGCAGCACAACAAAACACTTATAAAGTAAGCAAGAACTGAAATCTCCCTAGTAAATTATCTCCTTCATGATTATGCCAGATTTTATCATTTAAAGCATTTATATGCTTTAGCATACTTTTCATGTCTTGCACTCCTAAATGTTTTCTCTAATGATTTTCAAGTGTTTCAGTTGCTAGAATTTCCCTCTCATCTCTGTGTTGTTGCCAAGCTAGAGTTTTCTTTTGAGATACTTATTGCAAATAAATTTTGCATGTTTAGATTTGTAAATTGATTTTATGACTTAATCTAAAAGAAAACTACGCTCTTCTTTTGAGGAATATAGACAGGCAAAGATACAAGCAAACCGGAGCACCCAGCTCTCTTCTTCATGAGCTTGACCAGTGTGTGTATGTGGGGTGGAGGGAGGTGTTGGTGGAGCAGTGGGCCTGTGATGATGGCAGGGGACTTTTATCTCAGATCATAATGATAGGGGACTTTTATCTCAGATATAGCACTATCAGAAAAGGCCCTGTAACCTTAGATGAACACACGAGGGCCTTCTCTTCTGTCAGTGTGGTGCTCTAGATGCACAGGACAGGAAAAAATTTCTCCATAGCATCTCCAAAGAGCTACAGCAGGGCAAAGTAAGATAATTTTTTTTTTTTTTTCTTTTTCTTTTTTTCTTTTTTCTTTTTTTTCTTTTTTCTTTCTTTCTTTTCTTTCTTTCTTTCTTTCTTTCTTTCTTTCTTTCTTTCTTTTTTTTTTTTTGAGACTGGGTGTAGCCTTGGCTATCCTGGAACTCACTTTGTAGACCAGGCTGGCTTCGAACTCAGAAATCCACCTGCCTCTGCCTCCCAAGTGCTGGGATTAAAGGTGTGTGGCACCACCACCCGGCAGGGTAATTTCTATTTACTTAGGGAAATTCCATTTGGTTCCTACTGCTCTAGCATCATTGTAATCCTTACCAACTTCTACTTTAAAAGAGTTATCCTCTAGTCAGCAAAGCACAGGGCATTGCTCATAATGCAGCAGGACACAGTAGTGGCAGCTACTAAGCTGGGCATTGAAGGATGAGAGCAGGTGCATTTTGCATTTAGTGGTGCCTGTAGTGTTGAAGGTACAGACTGCTTATTTGGTGTGCCAAGGGTCATCTTCATGAGCCTAGACCCCCATGTCCCTCCTTCAAAGTTGTGTGCTTTAATAGAGACATAGCAGCAGACAAACATGCTTTCTTGTCAGCTTTGGACCAGCCATTATACCACATAGCCATATAGCAGAATTTGTTTTGTTAGAATAGAATCATTGTTGAACATATCCCGGGGCAACAACTTGGTGACTCACTTTAAACCCAAGTAATATAGGCCTTAGTAGGGTCCATGCTAAGAGAGCAATAGGAGAAGGGTATGGAGAATGGCCAGCAGAAGGTCACACCTTTCCTGTGTTATTGACAGGTCACATGGGAGATGTCATTGCTCGATGATCTCCCTTGGATGTTGTCATCTCTCAAGAGGCCTTCTGAGAGATCCTGGGCATTCATGTAGATTTGCAGATGCGTAGCCTGGAAAAGACTTTAACTAGACCTGGGGAAGCCTCAGTCTGTCAGTCTCCGACCATTTGTCCATTAAGCTGTAGGAACCACCACAAGAAGGAGACTGTTTGGCCTCTGTGATTTGGTCTTGTCATTTTCTTGAACTAGCACTACAAGTTGTGACCAGCTGACTTCCAATTCTGAGGGCGGTAAGAACTGCAGTAAGAAAAAGAGGTTTATCCGAGCAGTGGAAACCAGTCATTTCACATGAGTCCATCTCTAACTTCCCTCACTTGAACTCATTTTTCCTGATGAAAATCTTCCAGGAGAGTCTCAGAAGTACTGGGTTGAAGAACCAAGGAAACAATTTTGGGGAGATAAATAGAAGCTGGCTATTTAAGGGGACTTGTGTTGTGTAGGTTGGAATGACACGGTGGAGTGGACAGTTTTCACTTTTGCTGGAGCTGAGTACTTAGAGGCAGGGACAGGAGACTGTTTTGAACAACATCACAATAGTGTAGGCATGAGTACATAAGAGTTTGAAGCAGGCTAGAAGCAGGGCAGATAGAAAGAAGAAAAGTGATGTACGAAAACCAAAGGAATGCGGTACATGCCACAGACTAGCCACCACCATGATGGGGTGACAATGACAGTAGACAGGAACCACGGTGGGTGTGTTAACAGCAGCTCAAGCCTGACACCTTACCCTATGCCGTGTACCAAGTCAGCACAGTCCATAAAAGATGTCAGTCCAGTCTGCTAAACACCCCGAGTAGTGGAGAGTTACAGAGGTGAGGTTGAGAAGTTGTATTACTCATCAGCGGCAGGACTTACTTTGAACATCTGCAGAGCCCCAGGGACCAAGAAGTGTTCTGGGAGGCTTGGTGGTGGAGATCATGAGGAGGCAGCAGACAGCTGCTTCCCTTCTGAATCTCAGGGTTGTGGGTGGCTCGTGGGAGGATGTGAGAAAATGAGTGGGCCTGGCTAATCAGGAAGGCATCTGGCATATGACAGGAGAGGGTCGCCAATTGGATGCTTCAGGGACTTTGAATAGCTCGGGTGCCTGAAGTATTAATTTAAAAGAAAAAAACAAAAAAACCAAAACCAAGTGGTAAAATCACTTTCTGCCATCATTTGTAATGGGTGTCAAAATCCTATTAAAAAGCCGAGGATGACTGAAGAGTCTGCACTCGAGAGGAAAAACAGTTTCTAGCTTTTGTAAAATAACTATTGAACATGTCAAGTATTTACTTTCCATTGCTGCTATAATGATGCTTCAATATCTCTCATGGAGGGATAAAATGGGGAGGGAGAAGCATTTATATAATGCAAAAATGAAATTATGATGCCAAATATTCTTCATAACAATTTTGAGTCAGTTCCTGAGCAGGTCTGTGGAGGCTGTTAAAATGTGAGATTACAGCAGAAAACCAATTTCAATATAAGCCTATGGAGATTCTATTCCAACGTAAATGTGAAATGTTGCTACTGTGTGTTATACCCTTCCCCCAGAAATGGATAGAAAGCAATACAAGCCCCTCATGCCTATGTATATTTTCGTTTAGCATGTATTTGTTGATTGAACAACATTCTCCAAAAGGAAGCTGACACAGCATCCCTACCTCAAATGCCAGTTACCTTACTGTGAATAATATTTTATTTAAAGGGATTATGCTGTAAGTCACCTGGGTAAATTTCAAAGCAATCAGATTCAAAGTATTGGTTCATAACTGGCTGACTTAATTGAGAGAATGGGGCAATCAGATGTTTAGTGTACTAATGATTCCCAGTCCTGGTGATGTCTTAGACTCACATAGGGGATTTTAAAGGATACTCATGTCCAAATTATACCCCAGAGAAAGTCTAATTTACTCTTTGTGGTTTCATGGTATTAGTATTCTAATGTGTAATACTGATTTACGTAAACCCTGAAAACCAGATTCAGCAGGGTCTGCTATATGTGCCACCCTCCCCCAAAAACAAAATCAGAAAGAGAACTGCCAGCCACAAACAGAAACTGCATGCAAATGGATACAGTCACTTATGCCAAGTCCTCCCTCACCCCAGATGCTATATCAGTTTCGAAGTTCAATAGAGGAAATTTTGAGTAATGGGTGAGGCTAGAGGTGGGAGCATTTGAGGCTACTAAGGGAGTAGGATTTATGGTGGCTCACACTCCAATTTTAACTCTTACTAAAATCCTATTAGCCAAGCTAAGTCTATTGCCTGACTATAAGAGGATCATAGTATTCTGGACATGGTGCATTTTCCCTCCTGCTTTGAGTTTAAGCAGGGATTGTTACTGATTGTAGTTTAAGCTGATCAAGTTAGGAGGCTCTCATTGGTGCATCTGGCCCAGTTGTAACCATAAGATCCAAGTTTGCCAAATTGGTAGGGTCTTGTATCACTTGCCTCCATCACTATAAGCAATATAAAGAAGCAAATACACACTGTCATCAACAAGCAGTGCCACCTTAAACCTTGAAGGGACTGTGGCTTAGAAGGAAGTTATATCTAGGAAAGTAGAGTGCAGAGATCAAACAACCTGGAACCTTTTTTCTCTGTAGCCATGGTAGATATATAGTTTCCTTCTTATATGAGTTAATTTGATTTCAAATTGTTTGAGAATGGAAGAAAGTAGTTCATAATATAAATTTATAATTCAAACATACATGTGAATAATTTCTAATGTTAAATAATTATAGATATTACATATTTTTAGTTTTTTAAATTTTCTTTTAGACAAGGTCTTATGTACTCCAGATTGACCTTGAGCTAGCTATATAGCTGAAGTTGGCTTTGAACTCCTGATAACCTTGGTTCCACTTCTCAAGTGGTAGAATAATGGGCAAGCATGTAGCACCACACTCAGCTATTTGGTTTTTAAAAAAATGACTATTAAAAATGAGCAAAGATAAGAAGACTTCCAGAAAGTAGGTTATATGAGACTTACTCTTCACCTCAAATCCTAAATAAGTGTTTTAGGATATATTTTTCAGTAATTCTTGGTGAATAAATTTAGATGGTTGGAAAAAAGAGAGCATTCACGATGGAGTTTAGGGACATGACCCATTTTCATGTTAATTCAAAGACCTTCAGCTAAGGAAAATCTCCAAATCCAAGTTCTCTTCCTTTAGTAAAGTTAATAATTTGAACATGATCTCTAGTATTATTTCAGCACAAACTGAAAGGTCATTGCTGCATGCTCTAATTCATATGTGAAGTTTAGCAGCAGATAATTAGATTTATGTATTTATTCTTGAGTACCTATAGAATCCAAAGAATTAGTTAGGGACAATAGTAGGGAGAGGGAGGAAAGATCTTAAAGGAAGTGGTAGTAGAGCACAGGTGGTATGAAGGAAGAGGGATAATGAGGAATGTGGTGGTTTTAATAGGAATAACCCTCATAGGCTCACATATTGGAATGCTTGGTCATTAGAGAGTAGCACTATTTGAGAGGGATTAAGAGGTGTGGCATAGTTGGAATAGGTGTGGCTTAGTTGGAGTAGGTATGGCTCTATTGGAGTAGGTGTGGCTGTTTTGGAGTAGATGTGGCTTTGTTGAAGGAAGTGGGTCACTAGAGGTGGGCTTTGGGGTTTTAAAAACTTAAGCCAGGCCCAGTGCCTTGCTTTTCCTGCTGCCTTTGGATCTGGATGTAGAACCCTCAGCTACCATGTCTGCTGTGTGCCTCTGTGTTATTCACCATAAGACCATGAGAATAATGGACTAAACCTCTGAAACTATAAGCAAACCTCCAACTAAATGATTTCCTTTATAATAATTGCCATGGTTATGGTATCTCTTCACAGCAATAGAACATTGATTAAGAAAGAGAGGGAGACTTAAAAGGGAAGGGGAATGAGACAGAGGACAGAGGAGGAGGTTGGGGGAAGGGGAACTAACTCTTAGGATGTTTGAAAAAGCTTTATGAACACCCACTATTTTATGTTCTTCATATGTATTTGTATAAAAGAATTTGCTTGAGTTACCCTACATCAAGGATTATACTCGATACCATAAAAGTTTTGCCATTGCTCTTGGTCTTCTACCAGAACAATGCATATCAGATACCACATACACACACACACACACACACACACACACACACACACACACTGATTATACGTTATGAAGAAATTAAGTCAGTAATAACCAGGAAACTTCCTTCCTGCTGGCTAGCTCTCAACAGCACTGGAAGGTACTGCAAGCTACTAGTCGAAAAGCACAGGCAGTCTTCCCCACTTATAAATTGAAGTAATGAACAATATGAAAAAACATGCCCATAAATGTAATAGTGGCACAAATATTATAGGACTAGCTAATGCTTTCCTATTGGATCTGAGCCTGACTCCACAAGAGGAAACCCACGGTTGAGATCATAGGCCACAAAAGTGAACCCATTATTATGAGTTTGCTATGTGGACACAGTATCAAACTTTCCTCCTAACCTCTCTATCTATAAAATAGTAAAGCATTCAGAACTCATCAGAGGAGTTTCTTTGTGCAGTGAATGGTGGCTAAAACAGAAAAACCACAACTGGCTATAGTGCCGAGAACAAATGTGACTATGGAGTCCGCAGTCACAAACAGGACATCTCTGACATACCTATCTCTAAGGTTCAGGGACCATTGAGGAAGAGGGGATGGGTAGACTTTAAGAGTCTGAGGGAACAGGTATAAAACAGTGTCTTCTGGTCACCATAGGACAACTACAAACACGAACTCACAACAACAGTGGTTGTCTGCGTGAGACCCATATAAGGTCAAGCCACCCATCATTCTACGTTGAAATGAAGAAGGATTTCATGAGACCTCCCACCTAACTGATGAGCATCTGTAGCTGAAGATTAGTTGATGAATTCTGGAAAGATGGAGAGTCAGTTTTCTATAACAGTATAGTTCCTGGTGGATAGATACTCTATATACCCTGAAGTATATGAACGCAAATTGGACATTAAACTTATAAACCAGGGGAGTAGGAGCTTAAAATTAATCTAATAAGAGTTAAGTCTAGAGAGTTGAGGTGAATATAATAAAAAATACATTGTATTAAATCTTCAAACAATTTAAAAATACTTATTTAAAATATCTTTCTGAATTTGTTCTTTGTCTCTATATACAATCAGTGCATCCTGACAACTTCTACCTTCAGTTTATCTCATTTCTCCTCTCCCCTTGATGGCTACCACTCTCTCCTCCCTTACAAGTCTTTTTGTCACATTAATCTCTTTTTGTTTGCTTTGTGACCCACCAACTTTCACCAGAACCATCTGGTTTGGAGCCATGCAATACAGCCTTGTGAACTCATCAATGGGTCTATAACTGAAGACAAGGGCTACTCTTTCCAAAGAATTTAACACTAATCTATAGTTCTGCAGGAAGGGGGTAAACATGGCCATATACTGTCTATGGTTGCCTGTTGAATACCCCAATCTTGTGCAAGTCATTCTAGGTATCCAATGCTGCTGGGATGTCATGCTCAGAAGTCAGCATTATTCTAAACTCCCCCCCTGTATCTTTTAACTTTTTTATTCTTGTTATCCTATCTTCTGTATTTTTCTCTGACTCTTGGAGGTCATGGCATCAATGTGCAGTTTAGAATTAAGAACTAGACTGTCATTTACATTCAGCACCTTGAGCAGCTATATCTTAAGACTAAGAATAACATTTGTCTATGGCTATAAACATAAGTACTTAGAAAGCAGGTTGGTGCTATATTAATTCAACTAAATAACAGTAGTAAGGTCCCAAGGGGTCTAAGACTTTCTCAGCCATGGTTTTTTCACTGAATTTATAGGACCAGGCATGGATATTATCTGTAGGAATAGGCCTAAGATCCAATCAGAGAATTCTTGGTTGCCCATAGTTGAAACACTATTGCAGTAATGACATGTCTTGCCTGGCAAGTTGATATTGTGATTTATAGCACTCTTAGTCAGGTAAGACCATTGCTGCCTTTCGTGCCTACCAGCTTATATCATGGATTCTGGCACTATAAACATTTACAAGTAAGGAAAAAGCCTCCAATTCAGTTATAGTTTGAATTATCTATATTTTGTACCGAAGGTGTGTGGTGTCTTCAACTATAGAGTTTTATCAACTCCTTGTGGTTGGCAACCAAGGAGAATGGTAAGACCCCACTTTGGTTTGGGAGCTTCTGGAGACTTTGTGCTTCGATATAACTTCCTCATGAACCCTTGGTTTTGGTTAACCCTCTCCACATCTCCTCCATCCCCTTACCTACTTCCCAGTGAAACCCACTAATATAATAAATACCCTCATATAATGCTTCCCAATTTAAAATTTCCTAATATGATTTAAAGATTTTCTATTTGTAACTTAGATATCTTGAAATTTTTACATAATCTCAAGTGAAACTTCTACTGTTAATTTGGTGTGATGGCTATTCTTAGTTGTCAATTTGAGTACATCTGAAATAAACTACAGTCCAGAAATGGAGTGTGTGTCTCTCCCCCTCTCACGGATCATTGGCCAATACAATCCACGAGAGCACTGAGAGCAGAGATGTTAAACAGGGGTTCAGAACCCCTGTGAGTATATACAGTAAATAACCATACCAAGAATGGTGGTTGATTGAAGGCTGATAAAGCTTTGGTGGACTGAAGGCAGGGGCATCAAAGATGAGCAAAGGTAATTGGCTGGGGCCCTAGGGTACTTGGTACATTTCACTAACATGGGGAAACATTTCACAAATTTTAGGTGCTGGATGAACAGGTTTTATCAGGAGAAAGGAAATTGATCCTATAAACTAAATGAGAAAATGTGACATTCTTTAGGGAGAGGGAAGTGTGGGGGGTTAGAATACCCCAGACAAGGTCAGAGAAGGAGAAATTCTGTTAATGCCAGAAGGCTATCTGATCAATGGTAGACTTCGAACTTAACTAGGAGTTTTCCCATACTGGAGGGCACACCTTTGAGTGATCTTTTTGGGTGTGTTTGTGTGGAAGTTTGGTTTGAAGTGAGTGAATTTCTAGCCTAGAGGTAGGACTCAAACCTTTGATTTGGATGTTGAGGCAGGAAGACACACCTTTAATCTGGGCTACAACTTTTGTTAAAAGTTTGTGTAAGGACATGGAATAGGGAAGCGTTTGTTCTTTGCTTGCTTGTTCTCACCTTGCTAGCAAGTCTGGCATTAGAGCCCACTTCTTCAGGATTCCAGCATCTACCAAAGACCAGGTGAGATATCCTTGGATCTTGGTTCAAAGTACACCACTAGTTAGACAATAGCCTGTAAGTGATTCAACTTAATAAATGCTCTCTCTCTTTCTCTCTCTCTCTTTCTCTCTCTCTCCCTCTCTCTCTCTCTCCCACCCTCCCTCCCTCCATCCCTTCCTCCCTCCCTCCCTTTCTCTCACTTTCCCTCTTTTTCTGTCTTTCTGGCTCTTGTCTCTCTCTGTCTCTATTTCTCTGTCTCTCTGTCTCTCTCTCTCTCCCTCCCTTTCTCTCCCTCTCCCTCTCCTTCTGTCTTTCTGTCTCTTGTCTCTCTCTGTCTCTATTTCTCTGTCTCTCTCTCTCTTTCTCTCCCTTCCCTCATCTCTCCCTCCTTTTATCTCCATCTGTCTCTCTCTATGTCTCTCTCTGTCTCTCTGTCTCTCTCCCTTCCTCCCTTTCTCTCCCTCTCCCTCTGTCTCTTTGTCTCTCTCTGTCTCTCTCTATGTCTCTGTCTCTGTCTCTCTCTCCCTCTGTATTCTTTAAGGGCAACATAAACCTATTTGTCTCTTTTAAGGACCCCATTTGTCTTTATTTAAGGATCAGACCTGATTTCATAAAAGGTCGTAAGGCATCAGTTTCAGAAATAGACCATAAGACCCAGAAACTAAGTCATAAGACACCAGCTCTAGGAAGAGACCATAAAATCAAGAGCAAAATCATACCTCCACTCTCTGAAGTATTGCTTTTTTTTTTAAAACCTTTTAACTAAGGAAATTAATCCTTCATTGTCTTCTAAACCAGTAGTAACCTTCTCTGAAGAAAATGCCAGGTAAAATGTTGATATCCCTAAGAACCCAACAATAGTTGTAGCTTGACCTATATATAGCCAGACTTCAGGCAAAGCAAGTTTCTAGAGGGGAGATAGAAAGTGTAGTCTATCAGGAGTTGTGCTATACTACTAAAGAGCTTAATGACTGTGCTAATTCATTCAAGCAGAAGTCTGGGGAATATGTGTGGGAACAGATTTTAAGAGTATGGGATAACGGTGGAAGGAACATAAAATTGGATCAGGTTGAATTTATTGATATGGACCCCCTGAGAGCAGATTCTAGGTTTAAGATGGAAGCCCACAGAGTTTTAAAAAAATATGAAAAATCTGTTCTAATGGTTGGCTAAAGCATTTGTCAAAAGACTGTCTACTGAAAAGGCATTGGAGATGCCTGCTATCCCTTGGCTTAGTGTTAATGAAGGGATTTTAAGGCTCAGGGAAATTGCAATGCTAGAGTGGGTACACTGTGAGAAACTTAATCCTTCACAAAGGGGAGGCCCTAGGAACATACCCTACACTAATCCTCTAAGACCCAAGCAGGGCTGGTGGCAGCTCTGAATCACCAAAAGGCAAGATGGTTGTAGTTATTGTAATAAGCAAACTAGACAAAGCAATGTTCATAATGGCCTAACCTGCAATGGTCAGCACAAGCAAAGTACATTTTATGGTGGCATGACTTATGTGGACCTTTGGTACTGGAAAATCAATTATGGTGTTTCCAGGCATGGAACAGATAAGAAGTCTATTGAATTTTTGCTTGATCTGTATACATAGAAAACCTTTCAAACAAGTGAGAAAACAGCTGCATTAGATCACGGCAAATGGGAATCTCAGCTCATGAATCAATTTCCAGACTTGAGCCAGATTGCAGACCCAGAGCCCTTTGAATGAACAAGTGGCCAAGTTCTCCTGAGGAAGAACCTTGGTAAAATACCTGAAGGATTTACTGTTAGCCTCTCTCCAGACCTTTCCTAGAGGGACCTACAGCCTTTTACAAGGGTAACTGTACTGTGGGGAAAAAGAAACAATCAGATTTTCTGTGGTCTGTTGGATGCTGATTCTGAATAGATGCTGATTCTGGGAGATCCTAAGAAACTTCATGGCCCTCCAGTTAAAGTACAGGGCTTATGGAAATCAGCATTGGGATCCTGTGTGGAATGGGTCAGTATGGAATTTTGGCTTCAGTCAGACTCACAGTACATCTAGTGGGTTCCCCCAACTCGTCCTGTGTTTATTTTTCCAGTCCAATGTGTGTGTGTGTGTGTGTGTGTGTGTGTGTGTGTGTGTGTGTCTATGTATGTATTCAGAATCTCACATTGGTTCCCTGATCTGTGGATTGAGGGCTATTATGGGTGGAAAGGCTAAAAGGAAAACTTTTAGAGTGGACTTAGGCAAGGAAATAGTGAATTAAAAGCAGTATCTCATTTCTGATGGAACTATAGAAATAGGTACACCACCAAGAACTTGAAAGATTTGGGGTAGTATATCTGATCACATATCCTTTAAACTCTATCTGACCAGTGCAGAAGACAAATAGATTATGGCAAATACTAGCTGACTATTAAAAATTCAGTTAATAAAAAATCAGAGCTCTGATTACAGCTGCTATACCAGATGTGGTATCTTTACTTGAGCAACTTAACACATCTTCTGGTACATGGTAAGCAGCTATTGGTCTCACAACTGCCTTTTTCTTAGTACATGTCTACAAGGACCACCAGAAGCAATTTGCTTTCAGTTGACAAAGCCAAAAGTATAACCTTAAAGTTTTGTTTCAAGCATATAACTCTCCAGCTCTATGCACAACTTAGTTAGAAGGGATCTCAATTGTTTGTTTCTTCCACAAATATCACATTAATATGATATATTGATGACTGTTTTAGTTAGGGTTTGTGTTCCAGCACAAAACATCATGACCAAGAAGCAAGTTGTGGAAGAAAGGGTTTATTCAGCTTACACTTCCACATTGCTGTTCATCACCAAAGGAAATCAGGACAGGCATTTACACAGGGCAGGAACTTGGAGGCAGGAGCTGATGCAGAGGCCAGCATACTGGCTTGCTTCCCCTGTCTTGTTCAGATTGCTTTCTTATAGAACCCTGGACCTTATAGATCCAGCCCAGGGATGGTACAACCTACAGTGGACTGGGCTCCCCACCCTTGATAACTAATTGAGAAAATGTCTTACAGCTGGATCTCATGGAGGCATTTTCTCAACTGAGGCTTCTATTTCTGTGATAACTCCAGATTGTGTCAAGTTGACACACAAAACCAGCCAATACAATGAATGACATTATACTGTTTGGACCAAGTGAGCAGGAGGTTGCCACCACTTTGAATTCATTGGTAACCCATATGTGCATCAAAAGAAGAGAAATAAATTCAACCAAAATTCAAGGGCCTTCTATGTCAGTAAATGTTTTACTTCAGTGGTATGAGGCATGCAGAGATATTCCTTCTAAAGTTAAGGGTAAATTATTGCACTTGGCTGTTAGAGGATATTTTTATGCACTGTGTATTCAAATGCTGATTTCTGTACCAAGAAATCTAGCTGCAGCCCTGACTTTGGCATTATTATTATTGTGAAAGCTCTCCTGACTTGGTGTTTCGTAAAACATTGTTTTCCATCACCTTCTGATGGATTAAATAAAGAGCTTAAGCTGAATAGCCAATAGCTGGGCAGGAGAGGAAAAGGCAGGGCTTCTGGGCAGAGAGAGAGAGAGAGAGAGAGAGAGAGAGAGAGAGAG
>JADRCD010216303.1:17036-29201 GCA_019843815.1 Montemys delectorum
TTTTTTTTTTTTTTCCCCCTGAGACAGGGTTTCTCTGTGTAGTCCTGGCTGTCCTGGGACTCACTCTGTAGACCAGGCTGGCCTGGAACTTAGAAATCTGCCTGCCTCTGGCTCCCAAGTGCTGGGATTAAAGGCGTGCGCCACCACTGCCTGGCTGCTGGAGCTATTTCTAAGCCAATGCTCTTATATTACTTTTTTATGTGATCCCGGACAGATGTTTTACATATGTGTGCTTCCATTTTTTTTTTATGAGAAACACAAGATAATATCTATCATCCCTGACTATTTTTTTTTGGGGGGGGCGGCTATTAGAGGTTAAATGGGAGGACTAGGAGAAGTTACAAGTGTTTTACAGGAGCGTTACCTCAGAATCCATCTATCCTAGACAATTTTATGGCTTGGACCTTTAAATCTTTCCTGTGTTGGTGATTAACAATTTGTCCTGGCTGTATAAACAGTACTTGAGAATGAATTATGGCGCTTCCACGGACTTTTTTTTTTTCACCCTTTCCTATAACCTCTTTCTTGTAGAGATTATGCCTCATAAAATGCATTAGGCCACCCCCGACTTCTCACTACTTCCTGTTTTGTTGTGAGGATGTCATCCATTTATGTGGTCAACCTACATTAGCGTGTTTAATACGTTGTGGTGAGGTGGTTATTACTGCCTACATTTTATGGACAAGGAAACAGGTTAAAGTGTTTGATGGCTTGCTCTTGGTCCCATGGCTGAGAATGTAGCTGACCCAGGTCTCACACTCAATCCACACGGAGACCCATCTTGAAGACTTGTTTTCCTAACCAGTGGTCTTTGCGGTCTCCTCTTCCTGTAAGGTTCCCATCTCTGGATCAAACCAGGCTTTTCTGTGCTTGCAGCCCTAGGTGGCTTTACAGCTCTCTCTTTTGGGCCCTGTAATACCTCAATTATTTTAATTACTCCTCCACCCTCAAAACCTGAGCTGGAAGGTTGGAACAATGCATGCTGAGGCGTGGCTGCTGTCTGGGACAGCTGCTCCCTGCCAGGGAAATGGAGGGAGGAGGGAGGGGAGGGAGGAGTCCCTTTCTGCCTCTTCTTCTGGCTACCTCCCCGAGCACAGCTAGGCACTGGCCTGCCTATGCTGGTTGCTTCCAGGGGAGAGAGAGGCTGAGAGACTAGTGGAAGACAACCAGATACGATATAGGCAAGCAGAGACTCTATGATTACCGCCCACCCCACTACCAACTTGGGACCCAGAGTCAATAGGTAGAGATAGCTTGGCTGAAAGCTGGGTCCATGGTTTACTTCACAAAGGACTAAAGACAAAAGGCAGAGCAGCATGGGGGGGGGGAGCATGGGGGAGCAGCGGGGGAAGGACATTGAGAAGTGCCAAAGACCAATGAGGTGTGGTCAGGTTTGTTTGCTCTGGGAAGGCCCAGGGAGCACTAAGGGAGGGGTCCTTAGCAAGGACTGTCCTCAGACTGCACACCCAGCATCTGTCACCATGGTGCATTGTTTGGCCTGGATGGATTTTGTTTGTTTTATGGTATTAAGATTGGAACTTAGTCTCTGGTGGGAGTTTTAAATAAAATTTTATTTTAAAGGGTAAATTTAGGCCGGGCAGTGGTGGCACACGCCTTTAATCCCAGCACTTGGGAGGCAGAGGCAGGCAGATTTCTGAGTTTGAAGCCAGCCTGGTCTACAGAGTGAGTTCCAGGACAGCCAGGGCTACACAGAGAAACCCTGTCTTGAAAAACAAAAACATAACAAAACAAAAACAAAACAAAAAGGTAAATTTAAGGCCTGGAGAGATGGTCCAGAACTTAAGAACAGAGGACCAGGGTTCAATTCCCAGCACAACACATGACAGCTCCAGTTCCAGGGGATCTGACACCCTCACACAGACACACATGGAGGCAAAACACCAATGCACATGAAATAAAAATAAATAATTTAAAAAGAGTTTTGCCAGGTATGGTGGCATACATCTCTAATCTTAGCATTCAGGAGACAGAGGCAGATGGATCTCTGTGAGTTTAAGACCAGCCTGGCCTATACATAGTGAGTTCCAGGTTAGCCAAGGCTACATAAACCCTGCCCCCCAAAAAAGCAAAAAACAAAAAAACAAAAACCACCACAAACTTCAAAACACAAATATAAATAAATAAAGTCTTAAAATGTTAGACATTCACCATTATTAATATTTTGAAGCTATGTACGGCATAGAACTAATGAACTATGAGCACTGAAGAGGCTGAACCAAGAGGCTCTTGAGTCTGAGGCCAGTCTGGCTCTGAGACTAGCCTGGGCTAGCTTGATTCTGTTTCAACAAAACAAAACACTTTAAAAATAATAAAACTAGTCTTGCAGTGGTGGTGCACACCTTTAATCCCAGCACTTGGGAGGCAGAGGCAGGTGGATTTCTGAGTTGGAGGCCAACCTGGTCTACAGAGTGAGTCAGGGCTATACAGAAAAACCAAAAAAAAAATTCTGTAACTCCTGACTAGGTGGAGAAATGGAACCGTCGTGATCAGAAGCTGCTGGAGGCGGTGCAGCGGGGGGACGTGGGACGCGTGGCTGCCTTGGCCTCTAGGAAGTCAGCCCGGCCCACCAAGCTAGACTCAAACGGCCAGTCCCCGTAAGTAAGTCTTCTTGACCCCACCCTGGCATGTGGTTCTTTTTGAAAACTTCAAACGTCAGAGCACTCAGGCAAGGCCTATAGCTTCAGAACCCTTTTAGAATTGTTTGAATTGGAGAGCATGCGCATTAGACCTTTGCCGTGTATCTAGCACAGAACAACTGAGGGAGAGGATCTCATCCCACAGCTCCAGCCTCCCACAAGCCACACTGACCTGAAAAAGAGATAAAGCTCATTAAACCAACAGACAACTAACTCATTGCTAAACAGTTTCCTCACCACAAAGGTAGGAAGGAGGGTGTGTGTGCTTGAGAAGTTGGGAATGAAGAAGTAAAGTCATGGGGGCCACGGGGCTAGAGGGAGTGATCAGGATGAATACAATGCCTCCTGCCAGCCTTCTGTTCAAGTCTGGCTGACTCTGTGACGCGCGTCCAGCTCTCTGAAGGTTGCGTGCGGGGAGAGGCAGGCAATCATGTGTGCCCCGAACATCTCTGCGACGCCTGAAATACCTTGAGATTTGTAGTTCTAGCTTTTCTGGTAGCTTCCTCTGGCTTCGTGGCTGTAGGTCATGGAGACAGGCTCGATCCTCCTTTTAGCCAGGCAGACTAGGGGAGCCTCCCTCTCGGTACTTGGAATTGGCTTTGGGAGCAGAGGAAGCAGGGCTGGCTAAAGCTTCCCCTTGCCAGCTGTGCTGGGACCTGCTTCTAAGTCCAGAATTTTGGAGGTCGAGCTAGGAGGATCAAGCAAGCATTGAAGGCCAGCCAGGTCTATATAGTAAGACTCTATCTCAAAGCAAATAAACAAACATACAAAGCCAAAATAAATACATCTAGATTTAAACTGATCAGAACAACCTAGAATATTAAACATGATTTTTAAAAAGGAAAGAACCTCCTCTATTTTATCCCCTGGTCTTCCATCTGTCTCTGTCTTCTTGGCTTTGACCCTGGCAGGTTCCATCTGGCAGCCTCCAAAGGCCTGACAGAGTGTCTGACAATACTGCTTGCAAACGGGGCTGATATCAACAGCAAGAATGAGGACGGTGAGTCAGCCAGTACTGCGTGCCTAGTGTGCTACAAGACTGTCTCTGGCTGCAGAGGGTCCAGTGCTGGGCTCTGATGGAGGTTCCAGCTGTGGGCCTTTGCTTCTTTGCTCAGTAAGTCTTGGCTAGCATCTCTCCTGGGGTTCCCCTCCCTTTAAGCCAGGAACATTTCACCCCACTCCCACCTCCACTAAGGGTAGGTACCAGCTGCTCCAGGAACTGGAATTTCTTGCCCGGTGTGGCCCACAGCTTCTCTTCCCTAATCTCCCTCTGATTATCTGTGCGTCTCTTGCCCTCCCTCCCTGTGAGTCATCTGCATTCATGGGGCCACACCCCCCCTTTTCTCTTTCCAGGAAGCACCGCCCTTCATTTGGCCACCATCTCCTGTCAGCCGCAGTGTGTGAAGGTCTTGCTTCAGGTAAAGGCAGTCCGTTGGTGCTCCTGTGCAGCCAAGAAAGAAATGCAGCGTGTCCCCAACTTTGTTTTGTTGTAACCGACAATATTGTCTCATTCCAAATAGCATAGCTGATTGTCATTTATTAATATATTCACAAATATTTGCTTAACATCCACTCTGTACTTGTACCATGCTTGATACCGTCTCTGGGGGCAGGTTAGAAAGCAGGGCACCCAAGGACGACTGAGTTCTGCCAATTGCAGAGCCATTGCAGAGACTAACTGCTATGTAGAAGAAAATCAGGAATGTTCAAATAAAAATGTCTTTGGTGGGAGGGCCTAGTAAGAGGGCTCAGCAGGTAAAAGAATTTGCTGCCAAGTCTAATGACCTGAGTCTGAACGTCAGAACCCACAAGATGGAAGGAGACGCCTGACTCCTGTAAGTTGTCCCTTGACCTCCAGGAGCATATACACACCCCTTCCCCAAGTAAAAAATAAATACATAAAATGAGGAGGGGGGTTATAGCCACGTAGCATAAAGAAAAATATAACGTGTGGACAATTCGAATCTCCAGACAGGCCACTGAGCACATGTGGACGGTCCTACCTTATTACTCCTGGTCTTTTCCAAATTTCACACAATGGCTCTGAAACTCCAGCCAGTTTCATTTCCTTGAATCTGTTTACTTACGGATCATCTGTTTTGTTTTGTTTCCTTTGGCCCTAGTTAGGAAGTAGGGCTGAATTTCAAGGCTGCCCATCACCTGCAGGGAGTGACTGGGCTTGCCTAGCAGTTAGCTCCCCTCAGAGCTGTGGTTCTCCTGTTCCTTTTCATATTACCATGGAAACTGGTGGCTTGCTGTGAGGTGCGGTGATGAGGATGCTAACTGGAGCTCCACATCTGCTTCTCTTTGTGGCTATTTACAGCATGGTGCTAATGAAGATGCTGTGGATGCAGAAAATCGAAGTCCATTACACTGGGCAGGTGTGTGCGCCTGGGGAACAGGGTGGGAGGTTAACATTTGTGCGGGAACAACAGATACTCCTCAAACCTCTTCTTATCCAAATGTCTTCCATTTCTTCCAGCCTCCTCTGGCTGCGCCTCAAGTGTCCTCCTCCTTTGTGACCATGAAGCCTTCCTGGATGTGCTGGATAATGTGAGTATCAGATAGGCCAGTGGGCAGCATCTCACACCAGGGGACTGACGTCCTCTTCTCTGAGTTTAATTGGTCAGATTCTATCACCCTTCCTCCATCACTCCTCTTCTCCTTGTCATTTGGGGAGCTCCTGACTCTCTGAACCTTGTAGTGCTAAACCCCAGGACCAGCGCTTGTTTCAGCAGGGACGAGTTGGGGAAGGGGAGTTGGTGGGGTTTGAGTCATCAAATGGTTTCCCCCATGCTTTCGCACCGCCTCTGCAGGATGGACGCACACCTCTGATGATTGCATCGCTGGGTGGTCATGCAGCTATCTGCTCACAGTTGTTGCAGAGAGGTGCCCGAGTTAACGTCACAGACAAGGATGACAAGTGAGCCGTCTCTATGTCCTTTCCCAATTCCCGGTCGGTTCTTTACCAGTCTGGAAAGGAACCTGCAGGCACAGCGCACACAGGCACTGGAGAGAATAGGATACTCTCTGTTCTCCGGGCGCTTCTTCCTTTCCAGGAACAGTTCAGAACATCTTTGCTGGGTGGTTTAAGGTAGCCATGCTAGCACAGATGGTGCCACAAGTAGAAAGAGTGGCTACGCCTGGGGCCACTGCTTTAATTTACTAGTTTTTATTTATTTGTTTTTTTAAGATTTGTTTATTTATTTTATGTATATGAGTACACTATAGCTGTACCGATGGTTATGAGCCTTCATGTGGTTGTTGGGAACTGAATTTAGGATCTCTGCTTGCTCCAGTCAGGCCTGCTTGCTCCGGTCAACTTGCTGGCTCAGGCCCAAAGATTTATTTATTTATTTATTTATTGTTTTTTTTTTTTTGAGACAGGGTTTCTCTGTATAGGTTGGCCTCGAACTCAGAAATCTGCCTGCCTCTGTCTCCCAAGTGCTGGGATTAAAGGCATGCGTCACTACCGCCTGGCTCTATTTATTATTATAAATAAGTACACTGTAGCTGTCTTCAGATACACCAGAAGAGGGTGTCAGATCTCATTACGGGTGGTTGTGAGCCACCATGTGGTTCCTGGGATTTGAACTCAGAACCTTTGGAAGAGCAATCAGTGCTCTTACCCGCCAGCCCCACTTTATTTTTTGTTTTTTTTTTTTGTTGTTGTTTGTTTGTTTTTTTGTTTTGTTTTTTGAGACAGGGTTTCTCTGTGTAGCCCTGGCTGTCCTGGAACTCACTCTGTAGACCAGGCTGGCCTCGAACTCAGAAATCACCTGTCTCTGCCTCCCAAGTGCTGGGATTAAAGGCGTGCTCCACCACCGCCCTGCAATTTACTAGTTTGTAAGCTGGGTCCTAAACAATCTTCTTCCAAATGTATGCAGATGAGTGTGGTGGTGTGTGCTTGTAGTCCAGTACTCAGAAGGTTGAGGAAGGAGGATTATGAGCATGTATATTGCTGTGTGTGTGTGTGTGTGTGTGTGTGTGTGTGTGTGTGTGTGTGTATGTGTGTGCGCACGCGCTCGTGCATGTGCAGAACTTCAGCATTCTATAAAGCATACAAAAATGGATCCTCCCAGTGGTCCCACTTTCTGATGCTGCAGTTCCAAGGGACATCACTGGGAAAAGTCCTGCTCTGGTCTAAGGCTTTGTCCTTGGCTGGCGTTTGTGTGTCGTTCTGACTCCACTGAGTGAGGGCTTACCCTGTGAGTGGACTTGCTGAAACCATGAGGAGAAGCTGGTGTTCCAGATTTGTCTCCACCCACAGATCAGCTTTGATCCTGGCCTGTGAGAAAGGCAGCGCTGAGGTGGCTGAGCTGCTCCTGAGCCACGGAGCGGATGCTGGAGCAGTGGACAGCTTGGGACACAATGCTCTTCATTATGCTTTGCATACACAAGACAAGGAGCTGTGGAGGCTGCTACAGCAGGCCCTGAACCGGCGGCGGAGAGGCGGTAAAAGTCTTTTTGTGCCCTCAAGAGTCTCATCAATAGCCAAAGAGTAAAAGATGCTTCTTGGTATCCCACTCTCATGGAAGCTGTCCATCTGAAAGAATGGACCACTGCCTTAGTCAAGGCACTAATTTAGTGCTGCTGCATTTTGGGAACGTGACCCCACGTTCCCATAAACATGGTCACAAAAATTCCCCAGTGTAGCCTTTGTTCATTGCAACTCTGGCTACTAATATTGTTCTATTGTTTGCTGTTGGTTTTTTTGTTTGTTTGTTTGTTTTGTTTTTGAGACGGTTTCTCTGTGTAGCCCTGGCTGTCCTGGAACTCACTCTGTAGACCAGACTGGCCTCAAACTCAGAGACCCA
Organism: Montemys delectorum; assembly: GCA_019843815.1. Taxonomy (NCBI): domain Eukaryota; kingdom Metazoa; phylum Chordata; class Mammalia; order Rodentia; family Muridae; genus Montemys; species Montemys delectorum. The sequence goes on from JADRCD010216303.1 coordinate 24,511, forward strand.
CCTGCCTCTGCCTCCTGAGTGCTGGGATTAAACAGCTATTGCTATTGTTGTCATCCATGTGATTTCCGTTTTGCCCACCACTAATGTTCCAGTGCCTTCATAGCACCAGCATAGTAATCAATAACAGAGGCAAGCAAACAGAATAAAGGAACACAGCATCTCCAGAAGAAGAAACCAAAGTTGCAGGGTAGTTAGGGATCCATGGAATAAGATAGTCACCACTTTTCTTCTGAAAATTAGAAGAGAGCTGAGTTCTCCTTTGTCCCATGTCTTTTCTTATAGGTCATGGACTGGTTCAACACCCGGATCATGCACCTCAGGTATGGCCCCTAAGAGTCCCCCCCCCTTTTTAAAGATTTATTTATTTATTTATTTTATGTGTATGAGTATACTGTAGCTGTACAGATGGCCATCAGCCATCATGTGTGTGGCTGCTGGGAATTGAACTCAGGACCTCTGCTGGCCCGCTAGCTCTGGCCCGGTTCACTCCTGCCCTGTTTCCTCTAGCTAGCTGTCTTCAGACGCACCAGAAGAGGGCGTGAGATCTCATTCCGGATGGTTGTGAGCCACCATGTGGTTGGTGGGATCCGAACTCAGGACCTTCGGAAGAGCAGTCAGTGCTCTTACCCACTGAGCCATCTTGCCAGCCCCAAGTCTTCCCTTTTTGTTTCTGACTTAGCCCCAAGCAGTTCCAGTGTCCATGTGGGCACCAAGACATTCTCAGAGAAGCAGGGCCCTTTCAGAGGCTAGTTGAACAGCCTCACATCTCTGCTCTTTTTTGGCATAGGCCTCTTCATCTGCGCCTCGGGTGGGATCTCCTCCTAAGAACTCATGGATAGCAGAGCCCGAGGAAGAGCAGGAGGAAGAGGAGGGGGAGGAGCGGTGCTCAGAAGAGTGGAGGTGGAAGTACGAGGAGGAGCAGAGGAAAGTTCATCAGCTGGAGCAGGAGCTAGTTCGAAAGACAGATGAGTGTAAGGCTCGTGCTGCAGCCTTCTTAAGCCTAGAGAGCCAGATTCGAGAGCAAGTGCAAGAACTAGGCCATCTCCTGGTGCAAGAACCTGGACCTCCTGGAAATCAAGGCCCTGGTCTCCGGCCTGAAGGAGACGGTATGGAGCAGGGTTGTCCCCTGAACCTGCTGGCTGAGCGCATCCAAGAGCTGAAGCAGCAGCAGAAGGCAGCAGCCACAATAAAACCAGCATCAGTCCCTAAGGGAGCTGAAGACTCAGCCCCAGCAGAGGTCCATTATGAAGTACACAGAAAGTCCCAACCAGAACAGGGGCTGCCCCAGAGCCCAAGTTCCGACAGCATTGGGAAAGCCACGGGACAGCAACGGAACACCAAGGAGGGGCAGAACCTTGGCCTCGATAACACTGAGCAGGTGTGTGCTGACCAGAAGGAGAGGGCCCCGGCTCCAGGGACTGAACCAGCAGGCACAGTGGGAGAACCAGTGGGCATAGCAGCCATGAACCAGCTCCTCCTACAGCTAAGGGAAGAGCTGGCTGCAGTGTGGCGAGAAAAGGATGCTGCCAGAGGGGCTTTGTCAAGACCAGTTCTGGAGGGAACCCTGGGGACGCCCAGAGCTGAGGCTGCAGCAGCGGCCTGGGAAAAGATGGAAGCCAGGCTTGAGAGAGTGCTGGTGAGGTTGGATGGAGCAAAGATGGGACTGCATGTGAAACCTGAGGTCCCCGTCCAGGATTCCAGAGACGGGGCCCTAAAGACAATCCCGGGATGCACTAATAAAGTACAGGAAGAAAAGAAGGCTCCTGGAGCCAGAGGAGAGCCCTTAGGGGCTCCTGGAGGAGAACAGGCCTCAGGAGGAGGCCTGGCAAAGGGACAGCTGGAGAAAGAGGTGTCAGCTCTGAGACTGAGCAATAGCAACTTGCTGGAGGAACTGGTAGAGTTGGGGCGCGAGAGACAACGCTTGCAGGGAGAGCTGCAGTCCTTGACCCAGAGGCTACACCGGGAGTTTGTGCCCAAGCCCGAGGCCCAGGTACAGCTACAGCAGTTGCGGAGGAGCGTGGGGTTGTTGACAGAGGAACTGGCCATGGAGAAGGAGGCCACAGAGAAGCTGCGCAGGCGACTGGCCTCCCAGACCAGCGGCCTCCAAGGACTGTGGAACTGCCTACCCCCAGACCTCGTAGGCAAGGGGAGTGCACAAAGTACAGCTGCAGAACCCCTGGAGGAGCTGCAGACCTGCATCAGCACCCTGGTGGCTAGGCACCTCGAGGCCCAAAGGGTGCTGGCTCGGTTGGAGGAGGAAAACCAGCAGCTGAGGGGATCCTCGGCTCCCTGTGGGGAACCAGAAGCCTCTCTGAAGGCTACAGCATCCCCGCAAGTGGCCGCCCTGGAGGAAGATCTGGGGAAGCTAGAGGAAGAGCTTCGGGCTGTGCAGGCCACGATGAGTGGAAAGAGCCAAGAGATCTGCAAGCTGAAGCAGCTGCTCTACCAAGCCACGGAAGAAGTGGCCGAGTTGAGAGCTCGGGAAGCAGCTAGCCTGCGCCAGCACGAAAAGACCAGAGGTTCGCTGGTGGCCCAGGCGCAGGCTTGGGGTCAGGAACTCAAAGTTGTGCTGGAGAAGTACAACACAGCCTGTCGGGAAATGACTCGATTGCGGGACACCGTGGCAGAGGAACGTCGCCGCAGCGGGGACCTGGCTGCCCGGGCGGCCGAGCAGGAGCGCCAGGCTGGCGAGATGCGCGGGCGCTCAGAGCAGTTCGAGAAAACTGCTGAGCTCTTGAAAGAGAAGACAAACCACCTCATCGGGGCTTGCCGGGACAAGGAGGCCAAGGTGAGGTAGCCTGGAGCGCATAGCGGGCAGCGGCGGTACTTTTGCAGGGGTTGCAGAACCGAAGATCAGATTGATACAAAACAAAGTTCTTACAAGGAACGCTCTGTGCTCCCCTAGGGCAATAGAGGTTTGGAGTTGAGGCTGGAGCTGAGGCAGAGTACAGATAGACGAAAGAGATAAAAATAAGTAACATAGTACAAGAGAGAAGAGGGCGTAGGTACTAAAATTTAGTACTCTGGGTTCAGAAGTTATGTATGCCCCCAGGGCTACCACCAGGGAACTCCGTGGACAATTAGTATTTTATCTTAATCCTGCATTAGCCCAGCCCAGTGGTGTAATGAGTTCTGTGGTTTTGTTGAGGTTCTCGGCTGACTCAGAGTCTGATGGGTTAACTGTAACTGCTCTTCCCTCCTGGTCCATTCAGCAATGGTTTCCTCCCCCCACCCCCACCCCCTAACAATTCCCATTGGTCAAAAAAGACACTAAAGGAAAGAAAAGTAAGAATAAAATAAGACAAAACAGTCTGAAGAAGTGGGCAGGATATAGGTTCAGGGTCATCTTCGGCTACTGAGCTGGTTCGAAGGCACCCTGGGCTCACGAGACCCTGTTTGAAGACACCAAGCAAAGCCAAGCCACAACAGTTTGAAAGCCATTATTTTCTTAGTGTCGGCACTCATTTACAAATGAATTTAGATGTTGTAGAACTACCCACTAAACGAATGAATTCAGATTTCTTTTCAAAGATTTATTTATTTATTTCATGTATATGAGTACACACTGTAGCTGTACAGATAGTTGTGAGTCTTCATCTGGTTGTTGGGAATTGACTTTAGGACCTCTGCTCGCTCTGGTCAACCCTGCTCTCTCCATTCAGCCTCGATTGCTCCGATAGACCCTGCTCATCCCAGTAGACCCTGCTCGCTCAGTCCCTGCTTGCTCTGGCCCAAAGATTTATTTATTGTTAGAAATGAGTACACTGTAGCTGTCTTCAGACACACCAGAAGAGGGTGTCAGATCTCATTATGGGTGGTTGTGAGCCACCATGTGGTTGCTGGGATTTGAACTCACAGTCTTCGGGAGAGCGATCCGTGCTCTTACTTGCTGAGCCATCTCACCAGCCCACATTCAGATTTCTTTTTTTTCTTTTTTTCTTTTTTCTTTTTGGTTTTTCGAGACAGGGTTTCTTTGTGTAGCCCTGGCTGTCCTGGAACTCACTCTGTAGACCAGGCTGGCCTCGAACTCAGAAATCTGCCTGCCTCTGCCTCCCAAGTGTTGGGATCCGAATTCAGATTTCTTATTAACACTTGTACACATATCCAAATTTAGAACAACAGAAGAATATAAACAGCATACACCTTGTATATAATGCATAGACAGAAGAACTGTTGTCCAAAATAGGCATCATCATGGAAGGGTGTTAAAGGAGGCATTTTGTCAATAAATGGCAAGAAAGTCAGTAAAATTTGGCAAGAAAAATTAGTTGAGAATGTGGCACGAACATGCACATGTGTGTGCGTATAGACACACAGACACACAGGGTAGGTAGGGGTCAACAATTTAGGTTAGGGGATATAGTTCAATGGCAGAATAATTGCCTAACACGTATGAAGGCCTTTGGTTCTATCTCCAGCATTGATAACAAAACAACAAATAAAACTTTTTAAAAATATTTATTTATTTTATGTATATAAGTATTCAGACACACCAGAAGAGGGCATCTGATCCCTTTACAGATGGTTGTGAGGCACCATGTGGTTGCTGGGAATTGAATTCAGAACCTCTGGAAGAGCAGTCAATGTTCCTAAGCACTGAGCCATCTCTCCAGCCCCAAATAAAACTTAATAGCTGACTGATCTTAGACAACCTTTTGTTTTGAGATGGAGTGTCACTAAGAAAGCCTTTC
>JADRCD010216304.1:0-39127 GCA_019843815.1 Montemys delectorum
TTTCTCCCATGTCTCCTGCTAAAAACCCCAAGGAAGGCTTGGATTGGCCCATCTTAAGAGGAAGCCATCCTCTGATTGGCCAGTCCTCAGGTCACACGTCTATCACTGTGCTCTAAGAGGTTCAGCCCGGGCGATTTGAGGAGCTGTGTTTGACAGATTATCAAAATGGCAAGGTTATACCATTACCAACTAAAGAGAGGGCTGGCCATCAGGTTCAAAAATAACGCCTCATGCTCCAGAGCCGATACAGGGAGCTGAACATGAGTCTTTTGAGTACCGCCTTCTTCTGTAAGCCCTGCCCACCTACCCCCCTGTGACCACCCCAGAGGCCCTCTTATGAGTTCCTATTGCCCCGAGTGCTTACCTTTGTCACAACCCGGACAGCTGGCACAGGAATGTCCCTGTTAGACGTCAAGTCCTGCTGGCACAGAGGACACAGTGGGCCTGATGGTGGCTGTATCTATTACTGCCAACAGATACACCTGACAGAAACGCCTTAAAGGAAGGAGGAGTCCCTGAGCACACAGTCTCACAAGGTTCAGCCCACACCCTTCAGCTGCACTGGTGTAGCACAGCAACGACAGCGTGTGAGGTAAGAGGTTGTTCACCTCACAGCAGACAGGAAGCAGACAGACAGACAGACAGACAGACAGACAGACGGGGGGGGGAACTCAGGGGAGGTGGACCCGGTGTTACAAAGGCGTACCCCCTGGGACCTACTTCCTGCAGCTAGGCCCTGCCCCCTGACAGTTCCACAATTTTCCAAAAATGGCGCCGCCAGATGTGGGCGCGGGGAGCATTTTAGATGCAAGGAATAACAGGACTTTGGACAGTTTCTTCCATCTCCTCTCCCAGACTGGGCCAATTCAAACCACTGCCGGCACAAACAGAAAAGGAAAGAGGTGAAGGGTGCACGGTGGGGTGCACCTCAGGCTCTGCTGACAATTCCACCAAAATGGCTGTACAGTCAGGAGACATTACCCAGAGTTGCAGAGTCACAAGGAGCTGGTCAGGGACAGGGCCACGATGAGTGGCTCTTTAGAGCAAGCCAAGACCCTCTGCCATCCTGCCGCCTGGCTCCTGAAGCTGGGGCCACAGCCCTGGTCCTGGATTCCTGTGGCCTCCAACAAGATGCAGTGTAGCAAAGCAATGCCTTCTGGGTACAGATGGCAGTGGAAAGTTCCATGTGCACACCCAGGCATGCAGAAGACTAGCCCTGGACGTGTGTACGCGTGTGTGTGTGTGTGTGTGTGTGTGTGTGTGTGTGTATAAAAAAGAGAGAAGATATGATTATGTCTGCGCATGAATGTGTGTGAAGATAATGGTGTGAGTTGATGTATATGTGTGAATGGATGAGTGTGTGTTTGTGTGTGTGAGTGTATGTGCATGCATGTTCAGACACGTGTGAGTATCGCTAGATGTGTGTATGGATGTGTGTGTGATTGTGTGTGCATGTATGAGTATGTGTGTCTGTGTATATGAGTGTGTGAGTGTGTATATGTGATTGTGTGTGCGGGTGTGTATAGACACATGTGAGTATCAGTAGATGTGTGTATAGATGCGTATGTGCATGCGATTGTGTATACGAGTGTGTGCATGTAAGAGTATGTGTGTCTGTGTATATGAGTGTGTATGTGATTGTGTGTACATGTGTGTGAGCTTGTGTGTAGGCATAAATATATGAGTATGTGTGTCTGTATGTGAAAGTATGTATGCATATGTAAGTGTGTGTGTATGACTGTGTGCATGAATGTATGTGAGTGTGTGTGTATGCATGTGAATATATTAGTGTGTGTCTGTGTTGCTTTGGATGTGTAGAGGTGTGGGAGAGTGTGGGTGGGTTGTGTAGGTGTGTGTATGTGGGGATGAGTGTGAGAATGTGGGTATTTCTGTAGGTGTGTGTATGTTCGTGTGGGTACCTGTGAGTATGTGAGTGTGTGTATGCATGTAAAGTTTTGTGTTTCTGTGCCAGCGTATATGTAGGCATATGGATGTGTGCTCAGGTCCATGTGTGATCGGAGGCCAAAGGAGAATGCTAAACGCTCTATCCTATCCCTCCCTCCCCTATTCTCTTAAGTCTCTCAAGGATCCTAGCGCTAGCTAGGCTGGCTGTAAGCAAACCCTGGTGACTGACCCTCCCATCTCCACCCCACACAGTGTGGGCCACATCCAGATTTTTACGGGGGTGCTATGGATCCAGACACGGTCCTCCTGTCTCACGGCAAACACTCTTATCCACCAAGGCATCTCCCCGGCCCTAGAACTTTTGTGAGGAGGAAAAAAAAATGAAGGAATCTAAATATCTGTCCGTAGGGAAGTGATTAAAAGAAAAAGATATGCTGGACCACGAAGCCTAGTGTAAGGCCTTGTTTTGTTTTTTAATGGGGTCCATGCTCCATATGTACTGACAGGGAGAGGTGCCTGAGTTGCTGCTCACAGGGTAAAGTGAGATGCACAAACATGCATATTGCATGATAGCTTCATGTTTTGTAAAACATCCATTAAAAATGCATGGGTCTGTCTGTGTGTATGGAGAGGCACGGAAATGGTCCATGAGGATCTCTCACTGGCCTGAAAGCAGTGGTTAGGTGGACGGGATTCAGATGTGGGGAAGCCATGCCAGGGAACTTGGTTTTTATCTAAATTGTTTCACTCTGTAACAAAGAGAATAGATGCACACAGCACTTGAATAATTGGAAAAGAGCCGAGGGGTGGCTGGGGTGCACAGCAGCCTTGCCAAGAATAGCGGGAGAACTCCCCCAACAACCCAGCCGACCACCTGAAAGGAACCCGCTTGACAAGCCCCGGTGCCTTTAACAAAAGGCTGCCTGGCAGCTGCTGAGGGAGATGGGACAGATCCAAGTGGGAAAATGTTCTCAAAAACTGCAAAACGATGCTCAGAGTACAAGCTGTGGTTTTTAAAAGGAAGACAAGTTAGTCTACACCTGGGGATGGAAAAATACCTTCCAGACCTCTGTGGAGAGCAGGGGCCTGTGATGCAAAAACAAGGATTCAGACCCTTCGCTGAATCCAGTGGCCTTGAGGAGCACCCCTTGACCTAGTCTCTAAAGGGACACCAGCGGGGACCTGGGGAGATGGTGTAGTTGGTAAAGCACTTACTGCTCAAGCATAAGGACCTGAGTTCAAATCTCCTGTACCCACTTGAGAAGCCAAAGATGGCAATACATACCTGTGCTGGGGAGGCTGAGGCAGGAGGATCCCTGGGGCTCACTGAGCCCCAGATTCCGTGAGAGAAGACCTCACCTCAGGCTTGGAGAAGAAGACATTTAAAATTCTCACATACTTCTTTATTGCTTGATTTTTAACAGTGAGCTCAGATCACTTTGTGTGTGAGTGCGTGCATCTGTGTGTGTGTGTGTGTGTGTGTGTGTGTGTGTGTGTGTGTGTGTGTGTAATGCTGGGGACTGAATCTGAGAGCCTTACTGTCGCATACTCTATCTGTGAGCTACATTTCCAACCCTTTGAGTAACAGGTTCCTACAAAGTTACCCAGGCTGGCCTTGAACTTACAATCCTCCTGCCTCAGCCTCCCAACTAGCTAAGATTATAGGCCTGTGCCATCAGGTCCCTCCCACTAATCCCAGTTTTTAAAAAATCTAATAAGGGTCTGGGATTGTAGCTCAATGGTACACGGTTGTCTGGAATGCATGAGGCCCCAGTTTGCATCCCAAGCACTACGAAAATAACCTGAAAACTAAAAGAGACCAGCCAACCTCACCGCGCCTGTGATGGGTCCATCCTACCAGTCTCTCCCCCAGGCACTTCTTGGCATGCACGTCTGGGCTGTCCCTGGCTGTAGCCTCTGAGGGCACATGACAGCTTCCAGCTCCACCCTGACAACACTGCCTGCAATTCTAACGCTGTGCCTGTAAAGAAATGAAACAGACTCTCTCCAAACACACCCGCTCCCCGCCAAGGGCTCAGGACCAGGGGGACCTAAGGAAGGTGGGTGACAAGCTTTCTCCTGTCTCCTGCCTGCACTTTGTGATTTAATATCATTTTGACATTTCTCCAGCTGAGTGGCAGCCAGGGCTCCAGTCGCATGAAATCAGGCAGATAAAAGCCAGAGCAGAGGGCGCTGAGACCTTGGCTCCCTGTCATTTTGTCACCGGCTCTCCCAGAGGCGAGCCGGCGCATTAAGCTGCCGAAGTCAATAACGAAATAGATCAGGGATGAAGGTGGAAAGAGATTGAGAATGACAAAATTGCTCTTTACTCAAGAGTCTCAGGGAGAAGGGCCACCATGGGGTTCTGTGAAATTGTACAGGGGAGACCCTGGACTGCTGGCAGTAGAGTCTAGGGGTTCCATCCCACGAGCTGAGCATCTACTATGCACACAGCCAGGATACCACCACAGACAAGATAAGCAAGGCAAGAAGCCCCAAATAATCACCATGACTGTCTTCTTTCCTGTTCCTATGACAAAACACACTAACAAAGGCACCTACTCATGAAGGGGGGAGATTGTTTTAGGTTACCGTTCAGGGAGCGGGCCACCATGGTGAGGAAGTTAGGGCATGGGGGTAGAGTGCCTGAAGCAGCTGGTTTCACAGGGTCCACCCAGCACAACAGATACACCACTGGTGCTCAGCTCCCTCCCCCCGCCCCAATACAGTTCCCCTCCCAGCCAGGGAATAGTGCCGCCCACAGTGGGCTGATCCTCCCACCTCACTCACACCAGTCTAGATAATCTCCAAATCCCTTTACCCGGGTGATTCTAGGCTTTGTCAGGTTGGCCTTAATCATCCCTAATCATCCCAGGGATGAGTTTGTAGTCAAATAATGATAAATACGTAATCATCTCTGCTTGCTTGTCTACTGATGTCCTAAATCCTCAACATTTTTTTTATTTAATACACAAAAAATTCCTTCTGAAGGGCTGAAGAGATGACTCAATGGTTAAGAGCACCTGTCACTCTTCCAGAGAATCCAGGTTCAATTCCCAGTACCCAGATAGTAGCTCCAATCATCTGTAACTCCAGTTCTAGAAGATCTGATGCCCTCTTCTGGCTTCTATGGGTACTGCATATCCATGGTGCACAGGTAAACATACGAAGCACCCATACACATAGAATACTTTTAATATAAAAAGAAGAAAGACACTTTTTAATCCAAAATAAAGAATGCTTTTGTAAATACAAAGCAGGGGAAAACACTTTTTAGTACAAAAGGGGGAAAAACACTTTTATTTAAAAAAATTTAATACAAAAAGAAAAAAAAGAAAAAAACACTTTTGTTAACACAAAAAAGAATAAAACACTTTTGAAATTTTTTAAATAAAAAAAGAAGCTCTGAAGTGACTCAAGGAAAATGTTATGCTTTTGGGAGCTAAGGTGGCTCCCACTGAGAAGCACTTAGTAAGAGACAAAGCAGTGGGCTTTGAACACAGACCTGCCTGTGTGTGCACCCATCTCTCTGTCTTCACCCTGCACTCAGCGGGCAGAAGTCTCCCTCCTTCCCCAAGGACCTGAGCCGCAAGTCCTCCTTGAGCTTTGTGTGGCTGCCCTTCAACCTCATGCAGCTAGCTGGATCCAGCCTCCTGGGGCTGCTGGGAATGGTGAGATGCTGTGTTAATCTGTCCACTGAGAACTCAGAGCTGTACTGAGCTGGAGATTCAGCTGAGGACACCCAGAGCAGGTGCTCACTCTTCAGGATAAACTTCTACAGGATTTGGACATTCTGAGTAAGTCAGAAAAAAACTAAGCCAGTGTTTTGGTTTTGGTTGGCTGGTTGGCTGGTTGGCTGGCTGGCTGGCTGGTTGGCTGGTTAGCTGGTTGGCTGGTTGGCTGGTTGGCTGGTTGGTTGGCTAGTTGGCTGGTTGGCTGGTTGGCTGGTTGGTTGGTTGGTTGGTTGGTTGGTTGGTTGGTTAGCTGGTTGGCTAGTTGGCTGGTTGGCTGGTTGGCTGGTTGGTTGGTTGGCTGATTGGTTGGTTGGTTGGTTGGCTGGCTGGCTGGCTGGCTGGTTGGCTGGCTGGTTGGTTGGTTGGCTGGTTGGCTGGCTTTTTGGTTGGCTGGCTGGTTGGTTGGTTGGTTGGTTGGTTGGTTGGTTGGTTGGCTGGCTGACTGGTTGGTTGGTTGGTTGGTTGGTTGGTTGGTTGATTGGTTGGCTGGGTGGTTGGTTGGTTGGATGGCTGACTGGTTGGTTGGTTGGATGGCTGACTGGTTGGTTGGTTGGTTGGTTGGTTGATTGGTTGGCTGGTTGGCTGGCTTGTTGATTGTTTTGGGAGGCATTTTTAGTGGTTTGTTTTCTTTTGTTTTGGGGGGCAGAAATCAGCCCAGGACCCATCGATCTTGTTTTCTGAGACAGGACCTCTCACTGGGACCTGGAGTTTGCTGGATCAACTAGGCTGGCTATCCAGTGACCACAGGGATCCTCTCTTCTCCACCTCCCCCATGGTGAGATGACAAGAACTTGGTACCAATTTCCCACAGATCCTGGAAATTAAACTCGGGTCCCCGTGCTTGTATGCTTATTCGTCTCTGTTTTGCTTAGCTCATTTTTATTAACATGCATTAACTTTACATAGCCATGGAGTAGTGTGACAGGTCCCTATGCACATACAACACACAGATAAGATCCAGCTCCCCCCAATACCAGCTCTCTTCCTCTTCCCCTTCCCAACCTTCAGTGATAAGCACCATTCTCTGTTGCCGTCCACTTCTCCCAATCCATGAGAACAAACATGTCTGCGTGTCTGTCTACAGCTACTTCTTCCACCTAGCCTGAAGTCCTCCAGTCTCAGCCATATTGCCACCAATGATAGGATTTCCTTCTTTGTAGCTGAATAATATTCCCTTTGCACATGCATATACATTCTCCCTCTGGAGATGGGAACCTGGGCTGATTCTGATCTCAGCCATTTGTGCTCAGTGCCACCATGAACAGAGGCAGGGTCTCCTTAGGTTGCTGGATTCCTTTGCCAATGCCACTCCCATGATAGCAGGTGGATTCCCAGAAAGAAGTTGATGTATGGCAATCGCCTCCATCCCTGCCAACCCTGGACATCTATTCCCTCCATGCCTGCAAAGTGACATTTTCACAACACCTCACCTTGAAGAGTCCTAGGCATGCAGACACACAGAGTGACACAGTGCCAAGCTGCTGGGTTTTGCTCTATTTTACTTTATTTTTCCTCCCAAGCAGCTGATCTGACACCGTGTCAATCAACTTGAAATCCAGGATGCAGCTTCTCCCTCCATCCCTCCCTCCTCCTACCAAAGCATGGCTGCCCGTATAATCCTCTTGATCCCAAGCCTGTATTGGGCTCTCAACAGCAGCCTACTCCACCCCTCATGTAGAATCCTTGGTGAACAAGGACATCTGAACCCCCAAAATCTCTGATTCCCCCCACTCACATACTTCTTCCTTCTGAAAGACACGGGCTGCATCATCACAGGCAAGCCTCTGTCCCAGTCATGGTTTCATTTCTCCCTCTGTACAGTGGGACCCAGAGACCACTCTGCATCACTGAGAAGGCTCAGGGCCTGTGGCTTAAGAACAGGACAGTCCTTCCCTGCACTGCCAACCCTGAGTCAGCACATGGTAGGACCAGAGCACTGACTTCCTCAGACCTGACAATCACAGTCCAGGCTCCGCCCATCACCTTCCTGCCTCCCACAAGTGCTTCTGTACCTTCCATACTCCAACCCCAGGACCACAACAACAGCGGGGACTGGGGTTTCTGCCCAACCTGGGACCAATATTCCAGCAGTCAGAGGACCATCCTTCTCTCTGGGAAAGCTGTTATCACCACCTGAGAAGATGCAATAAGACAGACCTGACATTAGGCAGAGACTGCTCTCTGGTAAAAGCTGCCTGTCACTCCTGTCCTGGCTCTCTCCCCTCCCCTGACTCCCACAAGCCTGTGACACTCCCAAGCAACTAGTGCTCTCTCTCTCTCTCTCTCTCTCTCTCTCTCTCTCTCTCTCTCTGTCTCTCTCTCTTTCTCTCTCTCTCACCTGCCAGAGCCCAGAGAGGGAGCTTGACCTGCGGACAATGTCTGTGACCACACCCATTTCCTATAGCTTACTGGACCAGAACTGAACCCAGGAGAACCAATCATACATGGGTTTGGGCTTAAGAGCTAAGCCCTATTCCCCATCTGCCATGTGGACAGAATGAAGATAAGGCTGGACCAGAGAGATGTGCTGAAAAGCCATAGAGCTAGGACAAACCAGGGAGTCAGCATCCCCCCCTCCCCGGTCCACCCCTTTACTCTCTCATCCTTAGATCCCTTCTGGCTTTGACAAGGCTAGACTGGGATTTCTACCTCTGCCGAGGACAGCCTTGCAGGTCACCCTTGCTCCCTGTCAACTCCATCAGCTCTGTCCCCTCTTCCTGGCTCCTTTGTCCCCTATACCTTATGCCCGCCGCTGTCCTCTCTAGGCCTTTTCTGGCCATGGCTGTGAGGGATGGTAGAGAGCCAAGAGGACAAGATTGCAGTCTGGGCATTAGGGAGGGTGGGGGCTCCATTCAGAAAGATGAGATAGCAGTGTGGAACAAGCAAGCTTGGGGACTGTGGGGACCATGGGCATCTGCGTGGTTAGGGATGCTTCCTCTGAGATGCGCATTAGACTGTGCAAGCGATGCTTAAAGCAGGAGGCAGGGTTTGACAGCCTGTAACCAAGGCCAGAAAGAACATGACTGTTCTAACTTCTCCACTTGGCAGACTCCTATTAGCCCACAAAACCCAGATCGGAGGTCTCCTTTTTAGGAAAGCCCCCCTGGCTTTCCCTCATCCCTATGGAGAAAAATCTAGGTCCAACTCCTGAGCTCTGTAGCTACCTCTCCATGGGCTACCGCTGGCCACACTGTGATGCTGTGATCAGGCCCCTGCGTCTCCCCAGTGTAAACAGGATTGAGATCCTGTGGAAAGGCCAGCAGGCACTTCCAGAGACAGGATGAGATACTCAGCACCCACTAGGACCTGCACCTTCTCTCCCCTCTTCTTTTTATCAGGGTCCCTAGTCCTGTGACCCAAGGAATCAACTACAGCAGATGCATCTGAGCTGGGAGCCCTGTCCCCTGCACCCTCCCACAAGCTGCTGCAGGGTCTACAGACAGGGAGAAATCCTGCCTGTTTGGGTTCCGAAGTCCTCATGCTTCTCCCCTGGGAGCTCCAAGGCACCTTAAACTTGAGCCATAAATGGGCATAGGGCTGTTAGCAGAGCCTGCTGCCCCGGGGATCTCAGATCTGCACCTAGGCAGAGATAGCCACACTTCATCCTTTTCTTCTAACGAATCTGGGTGCTTTTGTCAGAGCTGAATATTATGAAGGGAGCAGTGTACACAAATGTCCAAGCTCTGACACCTGCTCTCTGACTCTGTGGGACTCTTGGTCCCTCTGGGTCCTCCCGCTGCCCAACAGAAGGTTGTCAGGTACCAGCTGGTGCCCTCAGAGCCCTGAATGTCTGTTCCCAACACAGACAATAGATGAATCTTTCCTCTTTTTTCCCCTCCTTTTCTTCTTTCCATTTTCTGCCTCTCTTCCCTGTTCTTCCTTTGCTGCCTGTAATCAGTGAGATCTGAGAGGTACGCCCCAGAATGACGCCACGACCCTCCCTTAATCAGGGCCAATTCTCCTGTTCCGAGTCCAGAGACCAGGGTGGGGAGATCAAAGACCAGAAGATGCTAACCATAATTAACACTTCCCTGCTTTGCAGAAATAGGATGTGAAAGCCAGGTGTATTCTTCCTCTGGAGCTTTAGCAGATGAGAGAGCCTGGGGCAGCTCACCAGGAACCCCCATAGGCCTAGTAAAAATTCAGAGGAACAGGGGTGCCAAGCCCAGAGCCAGGGAGAATTTGAGAAAGAACTAAGAGTCCCCTAAATGGGCTAGGACTCACCAGTAGAGTCAATATACTCTAGGCCTTGGTGAGAAGGAAAGAGAAAAAGAGGAATGAGAGAGGGAAAAGAGAGGAAAAGAAAGAAGGAGGGGGAAGGGAGAAGAAAAAGAAAGAAGAGAAGAGGGAGGAAAAAGAGGGGGAAGAGGGAAGGAAGGATGACAAGGGAAGGAGGGAGGGAGCCTAGCATCAGATCTCCCCAGTGAGATCCCTGGGCAAAGGATCCCTTCTCTATGGAATGAAGAGTCTGGGCTGAGCTCTGGCCACTCAGACATCCTCCCCAGTCAGTAGAACAACTAAACCACTGGGAGGCAGCTCTGGCTCCTCCTCCAGCACCCATCCACCTAACAGCTGAGTGACAGACAGGTGAAGTAGAAACAGCCCTAGAGGCACCCCTCAGAGCCTTCCTTATAGGCCCGGCACCTTGACATGATTGACAGGAGAGCACATCGGGAAGGTGGTTGCTATGTGATTGGTTGTGGGTTTTTTCCTGTTTTGGGTTGGGGCTGGAGATGGGACTTGGCGGGGTCTTACACATGCTAAGCACAGTCTGGGCCCTGAGCTACACCCTCAGCCTTGACCTTGTGCTTTCTACCAGCCCAGGCCAGAGTCACATCTGGGGCCCAGTTTCTCTACCCGTCCATAAGCTGGTTATCTCAGTGAACCCACTCACTGGGAATGGAGGAGACAGAAAAATGTTGCCTACATTGGTAGATGTATGCATGAAGAGTGGATGGATGCAAGGATGATGTGTGTGTGCATGCATGTGTGGAGGATGGATGGATGGATGGATGGATGGATGATGGATGGATGGATGATGGATAGATGGATGGATGGATGGATGGATGATGGATGAATGGATAGATATGTGTGTGGATGACGAATGTGTGGGTGGACATGTACATGCATGTGTGGGTGGACGTGTGCATGCATGTGTGGGTCATGGCTGCATGAGTGGATGGATGGACAGCTGAATGAATGCAGGAAGGAACAATGGAAGCAAGAACGAATGGATGGCACAAATAAATGATCAGATAGATGGTATCCAAGTGAATGAAGCTAGGGATCTCCTAAACCTGAGCCTCAGGCAGACCCTCCCAGCACACCTGGGCCCAGAGACATTTGGTTTACAGCTACCAGGAGCCGCCTAGTCGAGAACAGGAGAGAGGTCACAAGGGGTGTCAGATACCTGTTTAAGACACATACTTATCAAGCAGCTCTGTCAATGACCAGAGAGTGAGGACCTACTTAAATCTACTCAGCATCGAAGGGGCCAGGTCATCCAGGCCCAGCCAGCCACAACGGCTTGCAAAGTCACTGCCTCCTCCAGGACAGACACAAAGGTCATGGCCATAGCAGGACCAGCCTCGAGCTCAAGGCCCAGACAGTAGCTCACAACTGCCTTGTGGAGGAAATGTCTGTTCTGTCAGAGCCACCAGGGGACAGATAAGAGCCTTGTGACCTCATTATGCTCCAAGCCCCAGGACGCCAAGGCTGGTACACTCACAGCCCAGCCAGAGGTGACAGGGGCAGCTCTTGGTTGCAGCAACTGGGCAGCTCTCAGGCTCCTGAGCTTTGCAGGGTCCCAGAGAACTTGGAAAGATTTGCACTTTGGAGACTTGAAGGAAAGGGGATCCAGGAAATTGAGGAGTGGGAGGAGACTGCCCTTTGAGCCTTACTTGTCAGCAGGTGCTGTGGTGTGGCATGCACTCATATCATGTCATGCTAACCCTCACAACATGGTCCTATTTTAGCCGGGCGGTGGTGGCTCACACCTTTAATCCCAGCATTTGGGAAGCAGAGGCAGGTGGATTTCTGAGTTCGAGGCCAGCCTGGTCTACAGAGTGAGTTCCAAGACAGCCAAAGCTACACAGAGAAACCCTATGTAGAGAAAACAAAAAACATGGTCCTATCTTTCAGAGGAGAAAGCTGAGTGTCTGCCCGCATTAGATTTGCCAGTCACCAGCTGTTTGGTGGCAAGGCGAAGGTTCTACTCAGACCTGTCCAGCTGTTGATGGTCCACAAGCCTTAGTAACCACAGGCAGGAAATGATCAGCAGCTACTAGCCCCATCAGGCATCCATCTAGACCATCCACTAGACCAGCAGCTACTGCCCACTGGGAAAGGGCAGGAGTGAGGATGGATAAACTAAGGCTGAAATCATGACACTGCCCTCCTGAGATGTGTGGCCTGTCAGCCTCTGCTTACTCATCTTTTATTGAAGAATGCTACTCTCCCCCACAAACCAGGTGAATGAGAGTTTAAATAATTCCTGTGTACATGGCATGTCACCATCCTGTGACAGGTGAGGCTGGAATGGAGGCTGGCCAGGTCAGGACTTCCACCGGGACACCCACCTACTCAGAATCTCCTGGCTCTTTCATACCTCTTTCCCTCCCTCCTCCTTCATCTCTCCTCCTACTCACCATCTCTGTATCCTCCCACCCTTCTGCCATCCATCCATCCCTCCATCACTTCCTCTTTCTTTCAGTCCTTCCATTAGGACAGATGGATGGATGGATAGATGGATGGATGGATGGATGGATGGATGGATGGATGGATGGATGGATGGATGAGTGGATAGACAGATGGATAGATGGATAAATGGATGGATGGATGAATTGTGGGTAGAGGGTTAATGACTGGGTGGTAGGTAGATGATGGGTGGATAAATGGATGAAAGGATGGATGGATGGATGGATGGATGGATGGATGGATGGTGGGTAAATGATGGGTACTCAGAGCTGGTTTACAGACTCAGAGATTCTTGGTAGATGATAGGTGGATAAGTGTATGGACAGATAGATGGACGATGGATGGATGGATGGATGGATGGATGGATGGATGGATGGATGCTAAATAGATTGCAGATAGATGGGTAGATGGACAATAATGGAGTGATGGGTAGACGATGGATGGACAGATGGGTGGATGGTTGGTGGGTAAATGATGGGCACTCAAAGCTGGCTCACAGACTCAGAGATTCTACCACATTTCCACCCACACCTACTCACCAACAGATCTTCACAAGAGGACAAAGGCTACCCTCATCCTGGGGAGCTGATCTCCCCATTCTGATTGCTCCTCACAGTCACATCCTTGTGCAATGAGCCTTGTGACCTCAGCCTACTGTGTCACCAACCCAGTAGATGACAAGTAGACCCTGTACCCAGAATATAGGGCTCAAAGGGGTCCCTGGTGGGGACTACTCATGAGCACTCTGCAGAGAATGGGGACTGAGCCCCAGATCCCACCCTCAAAGGAAGCCATGGGGGACCTCACAAAGGCAAGCCAATAAGCTACTGCCGCTGCCTCCCATCAAGCTCTATCAGCTCTCTACCCTCCATATATGCAACCCTTGCCACACCTACAAGCTGCTACCACTGTCCCATGTGACAGAGAAGGAAACTGAGGCTCACAGAGGTTAAAAAAAAAAAAAAAACTTGCCCAGGGCCTTCAGTCATGGACAGAACCAGGCTGAATTCAGGGCACTTGTCTTGAGGAAACATAGACACCTCCAACGCTCCCCCAAACTCTCTTGACCTGTCTCCCACCACCCAGCCCCCATACACATCACTTCGTGTTCCCTTTAAACAGACCAGAAATGGGCTCATTTTCCAATTTGCCTCACCCTGAGCAGTAATGTCCATGAAATAAAGCCTTGATGTGCTAATTGCTTATGGGGTTTTTCTCTGATGCCCATTAAAATAAATACATGACTGGTAAAATAGAAAATAGGAAATGTTTGCCTGTGCCTGACCCAAACTCCCTCTCCTATCCCGGTGAGCAGCCCACTCCCTGGGAGGAAGAGGGGGAAAATTAAAAATAGGGAGGGGTAAAGGAGAGAGGGAAGCTGGGAGGAGAGAATGGGGCTGGGAGGAAGGAGAGGGAAAGAGATGAGGGAACTGGGAGCGCATGACAGGTAGGCAGGCTTGCCCCCTCCTGCCCAGCACAGCCCAGGACAGCCACGTTCCTCCCTCTCTTGGGAAGGCTCCAATTTAGCTGCTGTTCCTGGCTTGGGCCAGCACAGGAGACCATGTGGAATAATCTAATAGTGAAACGTGAGACCATCCTCCAGGGTGCCCACCTGCCCCTCCTACAGCAGCGCCAGCATGTGGGGTAAGGAAGGAACGAGATTGTGAACAGCGAGGGGCCTGTTCTGGGCATGGCCAAGCTGGGGCAGGCCCAGGGACAGAGCCAACAGGGGTGGGGCAACCAAACAAGGAAGCTGACAGGCATGGGTTCGAATCCTGGCACCTCTACTGTGTCCCACTCCCATGCTCCCCCAGAGCCCCACTGACCCTCCTGTGAGATAGAGGCGTCCTACTCAGGATCTCAGGAACAAATGAGATTCGTGTTTCCTAGAGCAACGCTCGGGGAGCAGAAAGCACAAACAGCTATTCGTCAGTTTATGCTCACTAATTACTATTTATGGAAATGCAGCATGAGCAGGCTGTTCTGTAACACTGAACATTATATTTATTTCTGTTGTATATTTGTCTGTGTTCCTATTACATTTACACTGTATATCACTGCATGTGGCTATATAAATCTAGTATATATTTTACTATATTCTGTGTGTTATAAACTCCTATAAAGGCCATTTATAAGCCACTTCCTGTCACCACTACTGAAGGGCCAGGAAACAAGGCAGTCAGGCGCCTCTGTCTCTCGGTCACACCAGGGACAGTGCTGTCTCGCACCAGGACTTGGGACTGAGGTTTGTGATCCACTGTGGCTCCTAAGTTGGTATCCCTCCAACATCTCTGTCCGGCTCAGAATGAAGATCTCCTGGAGACACAGCCATTGGCCCTCAGGAACAAGGAAAGACAGGCACATGGGGTATATCCTCGAGGTGCTGCCTCTTGGATACCACCTCACCACAGCATTTAGGGATAAACATTAAATTTGCAGCGGTGCGGGACAGACCCAGGGACGTGGAGACTAATCTGGCCCAGGCCCGAGACACCTCTTAGAGCTAGGGAGAGATGGGAGGAGAGGGCTGGATGGATGCCTCTGAGAGGACACGCAGCCGTGGAGAGACTTCAGAAACAGCACGATCCCCTCAGGAACCTTGGGGGAGTAAACAGGTTAGATGCTACAGGTGCCTTCTGTGTCAGGACAGCACTCAGCTGAAAGATCACGCTGAAGGGGCCTCCCTAGTCCGACAGCCCCATTCCTGAGCTGATGGCGCCACCTGGTGGCTAGATGCTCCATAGCTGCTCCAGGACCTGCAGTCTTAGAATCACATTTGCTGGGCAGTTTGGAGTCTGTTGCTTGACCTCTCTGAGCTGGGGGTGGGGTGGAAGAGTCCTGGAGGGCGGGGACAACAGTGTACACTGCACCCTGCAGGCTGTTTTCCTTCTGTCACAGCTTCGTGGGTCTAGTTCCATCCCCTGCCTCAAAGTTGCTATGTTGCCAAGAATGACCTTGAACTTCAAATCCTCCTGCCTCCACCTCCCAAATACTAGAATTATACTCACTTGACATCGCACCCAGATTGTACTCAGCTCTAGAGATGAACCCAGGGCTTCCTGTGCAGCTAGGTAAGCCTTCCACCAACTACACTCTGTCCAGACCTAGGTTCCCGTCCTCTTTTGTGTTAATCCCACAGACTTCTGGGACAGGAGGGAACCATGTAATTCAGAATAGGAGACACACAAAGGAATCCTGCTCAAGGCCCACTACTCTCCGCCCTGCCAAATCCTGTAACCAATTGCATTATGCAAACAAGACTCCTCTCAAAACCGGTGAGCCACGTGCTCCGGCCAGGAGATCCCACTGTTGCCCAAGGAAAGAAAGACTCTTTTACAAAATCCTAATTAGTTGAGTCCTGTGTGTCTATGTGAAATTCAGAAAAAAAAAAATTAGAGAGAACTTGCTGCCCACAGATAGACCCTGGAAGTCGCTTGGGTTCCATAGTTCTGAGATTTGTTTAAAGCCTTGGGTTAATCAAATCTGGATTGGAGAGAGAGACAGGGAGAGACAGGGAAAGGGTGGATGTTACTGAGACCTGAAGCAAACTTAGGGAAAAGAGAGATAAGTTATCGCCAGGATGTAGAACAGGAAAACCCAAGAAGCTGATGCTTAACCCATCGGAACCCAAGGTGAGAGGTCAAGTTCTAGAAACACTGCAAAGGGAATGAGCCATACAGGGTCCCCCCTCCCCACCCAGCAGGCACATCTGTGGCTTCTGCTCTCCAAGTGCCCTGCCTTGGCATGTGGTGACAGCCCCTCCTCCTTGTGGAACCACTGCCTAGCTCCTCTATCCTAAGGTAACCTGTCTCTCTCTCTCTCTCTCACACACACACACACACACACACACACACACACACACGTCTCCCCACTATATAAATGAACAGAGTCCCATGCCTGGCTGGCCAGTCAGAGCATGGAGTTCCTGGCCACAGAGATAGGTCAAGGATAGGCAGAGTGCCCAGTCAGAGTCAATGAAGCCGACACCTGTGAGCTTGGAGCTTGAAGGATTTGAGCTACAGAGCCTTTGGCATCTTGGGGAGAAGAACTTCTGCCCATGCAGGAAGTGGCCAATCAGAATCGAGACCAGAGACAAGGGCAAGGAAAGATGTGGCCCGATAGCATCACTGAACATAGCTATGGCCTTTGGGCATAGACCCCTCAGATACTTTCTTACCTAAAGTCCTTGTCATTGGCAATCCAGAGCATTGATCATCTGTTCCAACCTCCAGTACTGAGATTGTCTCCTGAGAAACTGGTCAGCTGCTTCCCCATCTGCATCCCAAACTCTTCAGATGCAAAATTCTTCCTCCTGGAGCAGCCCCTCCCCCCCCGCCCCCCCCCCCCCCCACACCCAACACACACAGGAGCACTCATTTGTTGGGTCTGTAGCAAGGTGGGGGCAGTTATGATCTCACACCAAGCAAAGCTCTTGCCTCACGCCTCTCCTGCCCTTTGTTCTCCTGTCCCTCGGGGTACTGGGCCTTGTCAATTTTCCTGACTGTGTCCTCCTCTCTACCCTGCAGTCTGCTTACTGGGATCCTCACCCCTTGTAAGTTCCCTGGCCCTCAGGCATGCCCCCAACCCCGCTCTTCAAAGAATAGCCTAGCCCAGCTGTGAGCCTGCTGACTCCTAGAACGGGGTAACGGTAGCCCCTAAGTCTCTGAGACCATCCTGTGTGCGGAGGGGTGATGCTCATTGTGGGAGGGGGAGGGCCAAAGCCAGTTCCTGCCCCAGCACTGGGTGAACCAGACCTCCCCACTTCTGAACTCACCTGGGTTGAGTCCCGTACACCCCAGAACGTGGACACAAATACTGCCCCACTGGAGGTGTGGGACAGCTTGTGAGCAGCTTCCCAGCTCTTCCTGCAGGCAAAGGTCCAAGCCCAGCCCAAGGGTCTCAATGCCTTTGGCCAACAACCTTGCTTGGGATCCAGGAGGACCAGCTTCAAAGTCACCGTCCTTCCCTAGACATGGATACTGGATCCCTTCCACCTCCAACTTCATCTATTGTTTGAGGGAGGCGTACCAAGTCATGCTTGTACAAGAGGGACCTGGCAATGTCTCCCCATCACCTAAAAGCCTTGAAGGCTTCCGGCCACCCTCTGGGTTAAACCCAGTTAGACCAGTTCAAGGCACCTATGCAGTCTCTCAAGCCTCTTTCTGGGCCCTGGCTACTCTCTGGCCCTGGGGAGTTTACTCCAGGCCTGCTGTCCCACCCGGGGCTTCCCACACACTTCTCCCTGCCTCTGCTTGTCCTTCCCACCGCCCCTGCCTTTCTATATCTACGCTAAGGCTGGACTCTGCCAGGACGCCTTCACCAGCCCCGGGCTTTACCGGACTCTGGAGCCTCTGACCCCTGCCGCAGCCTGCTTCCCCCAGTCTCCAATCCTGGCTAGAATCTCCATACGCTTCTTCCTAATGCCTGTGGTCCTTCCCCAGCACAGCAAGTGCAGAATACCAGAGGCCAAGGGGCATTTTCCATTTTATCCCAAGCACCTAGTGTGTATGCTGCCTTCTGCATGGCTTCACTAATGTGAAATGCGTGCATGGATGCACCTAGCAAGAAGGAATAGCTATTTTATGAACCAGGTTACTCAGCTCTCCTTCCACCAAAGCCCTGCACCCCCCACTGACCTCCACCCTTTCCCTCATGTGCCTCATACCATGTCCTCAAAGGGCTTTGCCTGGCTGCCAAGGCTCTTCCATCCTCTCCTTATAAACCTATATGTGCCCAGCAGGTCCTGCCCATGATTACCCAGCCCTTGGCTTTCTGGAAGAAGGCACATGGGCCCAGTAAATAGCCATGGATACTTGGAAGGAGACTCACACCCTGGGATGCTAAACCCTCTACTCCTGGATACTCAGAGCCTGGTGGGCTCTCTGTGCCGGGCACAGGCAGTGCCCATGGGTTCTTCTCTATTTGTCTGCTTCCGTTTAGGGTCCTTGAAGAGGGTCTGGAGCACCTCTCCACATCACTGAGGATGGAGCACCTCTCCATGTCACTGAGGAGGGCCCAAGACCCATGATTGGTCCAGGATCCCACAACATTGGCAAAGCGAGGCTGCAGAGACAGCCGGCTGCTTGGGTTCCTTTCAGCTTCATTGTTTCCATAGCACCTGGCCTGGGCCTACTGCGTTTGTTGAATGACTGAGTGATGGAGACAGCCGCAGTCCCAAAAGCCTCTGTGCTCATTTTAACTTGATACCTGTCTTAGTCAGGGTTTTTATTTTTGCATAAACATCATGACCAAGAAGCAAGTTGGGGAGGAAAGGGTTTATTTGGCTTATTTTTATATTGCTGTTTATCACCAAGGAAGTCAGGACTGGAACTCAAACAGGTCAGGAAGCAGGAGCTGATGCAGAGGCCATGGAGAGATGTTCCTTACTGGCTTGCTTCCTCCTGGCTTGCTCAGCCTGCTCTTTTATAGAACCCAAAACTTCCAGCCCAGAGATGGCACCACCCACAAGGGGCCTACTCCCCTTGATCACTAATTGAGAAAATGCCCCACAGCTGGATCTCATGGAGGCATTTCTCCAACTGAAGCTCACTTCTCTGTGATAACTCCAGCCTGTGTCAAGTTGACACACAAAACTAGCCAATATAATACCTTAGCCCCAGGACCTTCAGGGTGGTGCAGCAAGGAACACAGATGAGGCTGTCCTAGAGAAATTGCAGGTTCCAAACCCAGTCATCCACTCACCAGAAGCCCTGGGCACAGGCATCACGTGAAAGGCCAGAGGGCTCCTGCTGGCAAGTCCCCAGTGCACTGAATTCCCCACGAGGAGCAGAAACAGGACAAGCCAAAGTGTACATGCTGGGGTAGGCTCCTGGCCCATACAAGAGGCCCCAGCAGCCCAGCCTGCGCAGGCCAGTCAGCCACAGAGGCTCAAGGGAGTGGCTGCGGCTGGAGAATGGTTCCCCTCCATTGTTGGTAGGCCAGGCTACAGGGCTCAGACTTCCTTTCCACAGCTGAGAACAGGCCTTTGCGAGTCGCCAGGTAGCCGAGAGGTACAGGAGCCAGGATCTGAGAACCAAAGGAGGAGGAGCCCCTACCCCGCAAGGCAATGAGGAAAGGACTGGAGCTCAGAGCGCTGCTGGCTGACCCCCCCCCTCCCCCCGGAAAGAAGCCACGGAATAGGGATCCGGAGTGTGTGTCTGTACCAGGAGGCTGTTAGAATTGTGGGACACACATAAGAAGATGGCACGTCCAAAGCAGCAGACAAGACAAGGAGGCTCAGGCCGACCCAGGCTCAGTGGACCTCCCCATCACCCTGACTCGAGTGCACCCACCCACGAGCTCCCAGTCACCCAGGACAGACACAAACCTTGGGACCTGAAGCCAGACTCCTCTCCAGCTAGGACCAGGAGGTGATGTGAAGACTCAGTAAAGACCCTAAGTCCTCTCAAAGCCACCTCCCCCTCCTGCCTGATATGGAGGCTGGGTGCACACTTAATACCCGAAAAAAATGAATGCCTGAGCAGACAATTCTTTTATTTTTTATTTTTTTTGGGGTTTTTTGTTTGTTTGTTTGTTTGTTTTGGGTTTTTTGTTTGTTTGTTTGTTTTTTTCAAGACAGGGTTTCTCTGTGTAGCCCTGGCTGTCCTGGAACTCACTCTGTAGACCAGGCTGGCCTCGATACTCAGAAATCCGCCTGCCTCTGCCTCCCAAGTGCTGGGATTAAAGGCATATGCCACCACCACCGCCCGGCCCCAGACAATTCTTAACTGGTACCTCCACCCGCCCCCAAAGCACCATATTCTTTTGCTACCCTGAAGTCCTGATGCAAGGGCCAACCCACAGACGGGAACCTGGACACCGCTCAGCCTTCCCGTTCATGACATGGGGGTGCTGGGTGAGCCTTCTCTGGCTGGTTCCTGGGAGTGCTCACTGAGGACACAGGGATGAATGTGAAGTTCAGCAGGCAGGACATAAGGTCCTGGTGTGGTTGGTCACTGTCATTCTCATCAGCACCACACCACTCTCCCCATGGCCACTCCATCACAGCATCCCCGTGTGTGAACCCACATCCGCATCTTCCTTCCTCCTGATCCCCAGTCACCACCTCTAATTCCAACCAGGGTGTACAATGAATCGCATTTAATTTTTTTTTCTCAAGGAACAACAACATCAAAAAAAAATTCACTCAGAGTCAAGAATTAACTGGGTAAAGAATTCACTGGAGCAAAAAAAAAAACATGAATATATTAAGTTTTCGGTTGGAAAAATAATGCACACAGTCATTCACACACCTCTTCTCTGTGTTTTCACCGGTGCACACACCCCTGCTCCTGTGAACACACATGGGCACGATCAGGCACACACATGCTCACAGACACCATCAATACACAGTCCTAGGAGGCACGAGCACGTGTCCCCTCCTGCTCTCAGCCCCAGGACAGCTGGGGAGGTCTGCAGCCACCCTCCCATCCCCCACAGGCTCCCTTGCTACAGCAGCAAAGTCAGACTAACTCTAGCTACAGGGGCATTCATTCCCAGGACTCGGAGAGCCACGAGTTGGGTGGAAGGTGGCCAGAGCACGGGAGTCGTTAGATGACTCTATTCTCCAGGACAGCCAGTCGCTTGCTCACAGCTTCCAGTAGATGTGGAGTTAAGGGCAGGTGCAGGTGGCCAGAGCTGGGAGTGATAGTTTCTGCTTTTCTCCCAGACGCCACATCCAGGACTTTCCCTCCCTCCACCTCCACCGCAAGTACTCGGCTGTGATTATTTTCAGGCTTAATCCTGGGGAACCCGTAACATGTGCTATCTGAGGCTGGGGAACTATCAGGGCATGGTCCACCTCTGAGTAAGGGCTGGGGTTCACCATGATTCCATAAGCTCCGTATGGGGGCGGGGGGGGGGGACACGTCCAGAACTCTATGTGCCCCATCCCTAGAACTTGACTTCTGCCTTGGTTTCTCTGCCATCAAATTTGATAAGGTCTATCCCCAGGCAGGTACCAGCCTATCTAGCCAGAATCCAGGCCTTAGTAGGAGGAGGATGCCCCAAGTTTTAGGCAACACCTAAAACCAGACCTCTCTGTGGTCATCCCCCACCCTGTCCCTCCCCACCCCCCACCCCCGAATCCTGGCCCTCTGTATTCCTCCAGCCCTCCCGACTCCTGCCCTCCACAGTCTGAGAAAGGATATGCTTCCTCGTCAGGGCCTGCAACAGACCCTCCACCTTGGCCTCAAAGCTCATTATGGACTCACAAGCACATGGGTCTTCCTCTGTAGTGGAGAGGACAGAGAGAGAGAGAGAGAGAGAGAGAGAGAGAGAGAGAGAGAGAGAGAGAGGAGGCCCCTGCTGAGTAATGGTAAGGTCATTGCTGGGGCTGACACATGGGAGACTGGGTGGAGGGGTATGATCTGGCAGGACAGGAGGAATAGCAGGAGGACATGAGAGTCTCTAGACGGCACTGGAAGGGTGACGAAGAATGTGCTTTGAATGTCCTCAGAGCACAGTGCTCAGGGAACAGAGTTGAGCACCTGCTATGTGGGGATATGCAAGCCATCTTAGCTGAAACCTGGAGTGTGTGTGTGTGTGTGTGTGTGTGTGTGTGTGTGTGTGTGTATGTATGTCTATGTGTATGCCTGTGTGCACATCCCTGTGTGCACATGTCTGTGTGTGAGTGTGCATGTGTGTGTGCATGTCTACGTGTATGCCTGTGTGCACATGCCTCTGTGTGTGTGTCTATGTGTATGCCTGTGTGCACATGTCTGTGTGTGAGTGTGCATGTGTGTGTATGCATGTCTATGTGTATACCTGTGTGCACATGTGTGCGTGTGTGTGTGCATGTCTATGTGTATGCCTGTGTGCACATGTCTGTGTGTGAGTGTGTGTGTATGTATGTGTGTGCACACATGTGACATATGTGTGCATGTATGCATGTCTGTGTGTGTGTGCACGTGTATATATGGGTGTTCCTGTGTACATGCATGTACATGTGGTGGTTGTCATTGCTCAAGTGCCATCTGCCTAGTTTCTTGAGACCAGGACTTTGTCTTGAAGCTCGTAGGTTAGGCTGGCTAGCCAACAAGCCCCAGGGATCCGCCTGTCTCTGCCACTTAGCCTGTGGTTTACAAGCATGCCACACCTGGCTTTTGAAATTCATTCTCTAGGTATGTGAGTGTTCTGTCTGCGTGTATGTACGTGATCTGCATCCATGCAATGTCCTCAGGGGGTGGTCAGATCTTCTAGAACTGTAGTTACAGACAGTTGTGAGTCGCCATGTGGATACTGGGAATCAAACCCAGGTCCTCTGGAAGAGAACCCAGTGTTCATAACCACAGAGCCATCCCTTCAGCCCTCTGGCTGCTTCGTTTTGAGTTTGTTTGTTTGTTTGATATTTTAGGCAGGTTTGGAGGATAGAACTCACGCTTGCAGAATATGATAACCTATGTTTTCTCATTGCCCAGGAACCCAGACTTTTCCACACAAGGATCAGATCATAGGCCAAGACATCAGGAGAGCCAGAAAGTCAGCAGGGTTCAATCCTGACTCCCCAACAATCAAAAGTGGTCCCACCCCTCTGGCCTTGGCTTTCCTGGCTGCAAAAATAGATTCTGGTCTTCCTACCAAATTGGGCAGATGACAGAACACACAGAACACTGGGTATAGAACTGGTCAAAGAGGCGGGGCCCACATATCTCAGCTGGTAGTGAGCTAGCTAGCCCCCCCACCCCCGCTGGTGCCATCATCCCTCTGTGGAGCACTCTGATTTACCCATCCCACCTCCCATCCAGGATGGCTCTATTCCCAACAGAGCCTGTTCTCCTCATGACCCTTGGCCTCACTCACCCACACAGATTTTTTTCTGCAACTTCTTGCCAATCTGGTTAATGGTCTTGAAGTCGGCCGTGTAAAAGTAGTGGTCAGCTACTGGCTCGGAGGCAATCTCCCTCAGCTCGTCCTCCACAGCATTGCCCACGCCCACCGCAAACATCTTAAAGCCTGCCAGAGGAGTCAAACACACAAGGATGGCCTCCAGGGCGGGCAGGCCGGCCGATGGCTGCACTTCCCAAGAAATGCCCAGACAGACAACCTGCACAAGATACACAGACAGCCTGTGCAAGATACTTCCTGGTGGCAGCTGCTAGGATTGCAGGCACTATGCCTGTATCGAGAACAAATCACAAATCGGCACTGTCTAAGGTTCTGCTGTGTGTCCCTGTTTGGTGAGGTTGGTGCTGTGAGCATCATCTAACCCTCAAAACAGCTGCCTGGGAGTTATAATTTCCCTCGTTTAGATAAAACTGTACGAGCTATCTTAAAGTGAACTTGTCTTCCAACACTTGGCGCATTCTTGGGAACCTACATTCTGCCAGGAAACTTGTCTCAGCAGCAAAAGGACCACAGGGAAGGCCACTTGGTCATCGGGGGGCCTCAGTTGTGTCATCGATAAAAGAGAGATTTGGCCTAGCGAACACCTCCCTGTTTAAAGTGATCTGGGTTTAAAACATTAATCATAAGTCATAGAGTCAAACTACATAGAGCTGTGCCTAGGGGTGTCCCTGGCCACGAGTGGGGTCCAGAGCCTAGGAGGGCAGCACATACCAAGGTCCTTGGCCTTCCTGGCAGCATCATTAATGTAGTCCTGGCTCCGGCCATCAGTGAAGACGATGCCCACCTTCTGGGCTCCGGGCCTTGCCCCGCTGGACACAGTGAAGGAATTGTCTATGAGATACTTCAGGGCGGCGCCAGTCATGGTGCCCTTCTCCATGTAGGACATGTTCCTCACCGCAGCCTTAATGTCCTTCTTGGTGTGGAAGCGGCCAAGCGGGAACTCCTGACGTATGGAGCTCGAGTACTGCACCAGCCCGACCTGGGCCAGCCTGTCGGACACATCTAGTGTGTCCACAATCTGGTTGATGAACTTCTTCACCAGCTCAAAGTTCTCAGGCCGCACACTCTTGGATCCATCAATGAGGAAGACCAGGTCGGTGGCTGAGCCGCTGCCACCACCACGGCAGACTGTAGAAGGAAGGCACAGTAACAAGGAGAGGAAACTTGAGAATGTGGTCATCGGTTGCCACCACTGGCTGGGCACTCAACCGTGGGCTCGCACGAGGCTCAGTGCTATCCTGTATCTCTGTATCTCAGGATTCCCTCTACAAAGCAGAGCTCCTGGCCCCACTTTCCAACATCAGAAACATGTGAAAAATGACACAGGCTCAAAACTGGTGGCACCAAGATTTTACCTCAGGATCTGTGCCTCCTGCTACTGAGACACATTCACCACCTAGTGCCTTAGGAGAGAACCTTCCACAGTTAACAGGCTCTGGAAGGTAGCTGTCTATCTCTACCTTGTAGATTGGTCCAGACGCAGAGAGCAGGGTGCCTCCGATGGGTGTCCTGGGGAACAGCCAGTCCCCGCCATCTCCTACTTCCCTCCCCAGGGCTCAGCCAGGTCCAGCCACTCACCATTGCAGGTCTTGCCATCACTATTCAGGGTGAAGCCCTCATGGCAGGCACAGGAGTAGGATCCAGGAGAGCTGATACACACCTGCTCACAATCATGGTCCCCTGTGGCACACAGGTCGGACACCACTGGGGAGAGACGAGGAGGCTCAGATATCACATTCACAAATGCTTGGACATCTCAACCCAAAATGCTTCTCTCTGACCATGAAGATCGGCCCTTTGCACGTTCAAGGAAACTGAGACACACACACACACACACACACACACACACACATACACACACACCAGGGTGGAATTGCTGCAGTCAGAGCAAAATGCCCAAAGAAGGGGCTAATGTTGCTGATAAAAACCAAAGGCCTTGTGAGGGTAACGGCCACGGGAGCAGCGCCCCTTGGCTGTTCTGTTGCTCCCAACAGCACAGCAGCACAGCCATGAATACAGGGCACTCAGTTCCTTCGATAAGCCAGTTGCGTGCGGGAAGCCAGTGCCACGCCTTGCCTTTCCAGACCCGCTCAATCCTCTCGCAGTAAGGAGCACGATGCTCTCAGACAACACATTACACACACGGGACAGAGTGGAACCCAGCCTCCCACCCCCTCGCCCGGTCCAACCCTGCATCTCCTGACCAGTCAACATGCCCAAGAAATCCTCACACAAAAGCCCATCTTCCCTCCATCAAGGACTCCAAACCTTCCCAGGAGCCTCAACCCAGGCGCCATAGAAACCTTCCGCGCCCAGGCCGGTAGCGGTTGTTTGGTTATTTTGTTTTTAGGACATCCCTCCCTGGTGCCTGCAGTGTCATCTAAGGCTCCTGAACTGCAGGCTGGGGACCGTCCGGAATCTGGTACCCCCTATTATTGGTTCACTTCTCTACCTCAGCCTGTTCTGGGTTCCACTCCTAAGTCGTGGAGTCCTTAACCCTTGGCCGGACCCCTGATACTGATGCGAACAGTCCTCGACACCCACCTGACTCTCTGGTCTCACTGATCCCTAGCCTGTCACCCTGTCCCAGTCCCACCTCCAGGACTAGCCTCGCCCAAAGCCCACTCTGCCACTCCTGCAATGCTCTACCCAGATCTACCCGCCCAGGGCTCTGAGATTAACACCGCAGAGTCCCCAGAATCACTCAAGCCCAGGATCAACCCCTCTGTCTAAGCCCCGCCCCCAGGCCGCTCGGCTCCACCCCTCCCGGCCGCGAACCGCAGAAGGCCTCTTGGAACTTCTTGGCCAGCTTCTCGATGACATTGTAGCTCTCCACGTAATCCACGTGCTCGTCCTGCGGCTCGCTAGCGATCTGTCGCAGCGTAGCCTTGTCCACGCGGCCCACGCCGATGGCGAACAGCTCGATGCCACTGGCCCTCGCGCGTTCAGACACGTCCCGCACGCTGTCCTGGGGCCTCCCATCAGTCACCACGATGACAACCTGCACGGGGGGGGGGGGGGGGGGACGGGGACGTGAAAACCGGCTCCAGCAAGTCGGCAGGACTGCTGTCAGAGGAGCACAGCAATTCGTTCATGGGCTCCAGGCTGGTGGCAGACAGAAAACACACACACACGCACACACACACACACACACACACACACACACACACACACACACACACACCAGGTAGTAGATCCCACGAGCCAGAGAGGCTATCGGCTTCTTCTGACAGAGGGAGGTAAGGGCTGAGATGTCTCCCAACTCTAGCCTTTGAGGCCTTCTCCATCAGGCAGGTTGTGGCTTCTCACCTCCTGAGACTCTGCAAACAGGGCTAGGTGCCTTCCTCACACTCAAGCTTTCTGGGGCCTCAAGCTGCTGAAACGATGACCTCTGATCTCCCTGAGGTCCCCGTGGTCAGCGTGGGTGAACTCGCCCAGGCAAGAAACTAAACCCGTAAGGCGTAGTTCTGCATACTGACCACCAGAGGGAGCCCGAGGCACACGGATGAGGGTGGGCGCCTCACGATGTAGCTGTTGCCTAGGACCCAGAGGAGGGTCAACACCCCAAATTCAGAGAACCAAATCACTGAAGGAAAATGTCCTTTTGTCCTCCTTTACTACCTAGGATGACACCTACCCCTTACAGAAAAGAAAGGACTGCCGATTGCCCCCCTCCCACAGGCCCTTGCCCTGTGTCCTGGTGCCTGGCTGTAAAGTAGACCACCTATTTTACAGAGGTTAGAGCGGGTCTGGGCCAGAAGTGGGGCTCCTGCCTTGCAACCCTCTTTGCTGACCGTGGGTCTCCGCCTCTGTGAAAAGGCATGGGGCCAGGGTGAGTGAAATGACTCACCAGCAGGAGCCCCAAGGGGTCAATTGTTATTTTAGAACTATCACATAGTCCCCTGGGAAGTGATTCTGCACATTTCTCCCTCCAGGGACCTGGGGTGAAACCTAGCTGTGACTCTGAGTTGTCACACTCAACCCAGCCCCCTGGGTTTCTAGTCTCTGAGCTATGGCCCCACCTTGAGACTCAGGAAGGTGTCCATTCCCAGGAGCCTCCCTGTCACCTCCAGTCCTCTCCTGCCCACTTGGGCCACTAGTCTGATCCAGGGGAAACAGTTTGTTCTACAGATGTACTCGTTGCAAGTGTCAGAGGTCACCATCTCTCTCCATCAGCATCACCTAGAGCTATTCCATCCTCTAAGTATGACTATCAGCTCCAGCCCCCGGGACCTCATGCTAAATCATTTGAGCAGCACCACAGATCAGACCAGCAGCTGTCTGGTCTCACTTCTTTGGTGGCTGGGGATGGTGGGGACCGTGTGACACAGTCACTGAGCACTTCTGCCACTGAGAATTTGGGCAAGTTGTTGACGCTTTCTCTACCCCGGTTTCCCCATATGTAAAACGGTGCTTTCAGCCCCGGCAATGGTCTACAGTGTGCTAGAAAGTGGGGTACAGAAGGGAGTAAGGAAGGAGTGATTCCCTGGACCAGGGTCTGGGGCAGGTAGATGGTGACTTCCTCGGCCAACAAGAGCTGAGATGGCCTCAGAGAAAGGAAGATGTGGCTGCTCAGCATGCCTCTGGAGCCCTTCGTGATGGGCGACTCAGGGGAGTGTCTCACCTTCCCAAACACAGGCTGGCAAAGTACACTGGTGCCGTATGGGGCATGCTGGGTGCCAGGCACCCTGCTGAGCCGAGCTGCAAGACAGGTTATCAGTGCTCCACTTCATAGGTGGGGAAACTGAGGCACTGTGCTTAAGAATAGCACATTCTCTCTCGGTGACCAGTGTTAATATGGGACAGCAAGGTAGCAGAGTCCTTACCTTCGCCAGAATATAAAGACCAGGCAGGCGTTCTCTCTCTCTCTCTCTCTCTCTCTCTCTCTCTCTCTCTCTCTCTCTCTGTCTCTCTCTCTCTCTCTCTCTCTCTCTCATTTCTAAAACAGCTGCTCTGAACAGAGAAGCCCAGAGAACCCTATGGCTTCAGCCCAGACTCCTACTCCAGCCATCCCAGGCTCCATACCTTGCTGATGTCGGGGGATCTGGCGCGTCCCCCCTCAGCGTCACTTAAGGCCTTGGTGATGGCGAATTGCAGGGCCAGGCCAGTCATGGTGCCTGTGGACAGCGGCTGGATGCGGCGCACAGCTTGTAGCAGCGACGCCTTGGAGCCATGGGCCCGAAGTGGGAACTCTGGCTTCACAGTGCTAGCGTAGTTGACCAAGCCCACCCTTGTGGCATTGGGCCCCACATCCAGTGACTCAATGACCTGAGACAGGAACACCTTGACCTTCTCAAACTCCACGGGTCTCACACTGCGAGAACTATCAACAACAAACACTAGGTCCGTGGGTCGTGTCCGGCAGAGGTGCCCTAGGAGGGACAGTGGGAGGAGACAGAGAGTAAGGACAGATGTCCGAGGAGTGGCCTTGGGCTCCAGAGAGCCCAGGGTGGGTCTCAGTGGTCTAGGTAGGTCCTCAGCTCAGCGTGTAGTCTCAGGCATGTGGCTCAGCCCATGGGGAGGAAGGCGGGAGACCCCTCTAGCCTTAGCCCACAAACTTCCTAGCATCTCTTCACAGGAGCCTCTGAGAACAAGCAAAGGCATGTGGAGACCAGCCCAACTTGCTGGCAGGACATTAGCCAGGGGGACACCGAGGGACAGGCTGGCACAGCCTTAAGGGCAGCATGGTACCCACTGCCTCTTCATCAGCAAATTTGGAGCCACTTCCCTCCCGGGACAGGGAAGGAACAGAAATTCCTGGTGCCACCTTGTCACCCTGGCCAGGTGGGCCCCAAGACACCACAACCCTAGAAAGTGTTCCTCCAGATCTCCAGCAAAGTGGCACCGGTGACTGGGATGTGCCAGCAGTGGATGGGACAGGCTTGGATTCAGACCGTGGCTCAGCTGCTCTGTGGCCCTGGGCAGCGGGTAGCACACTTTTGAACCTCATCTGTGCATAAGAAGACTAAGCTGAGGGTGGATGTCCATTTCTACAGCAGAGCTGGGCTCTGTAACAGGCTGCCCTGCCCAGCCCTTGCCATATGGGAACAAGCCCATTCCCCGTTGGGCACAAAGGTCCAGAAAAGGAAAGATGTGCCTCCAAGCCCTGGCATCTAAGTTTCTCGGGAGTCCTTAAACACATTGTCTACGGTGAGAGATGTTCCCTGCCCGCTCAGCCTCCAAATGATGAAGTGGGATCCAGAGACAGAGTTGACCATCTCCTAACCCCTCGTGGCTCTGAGGCTATCTCATGGCACAGACTGAGGCTGGTCCTCTCCTTGGTTGCTGAGCATCTCAGGACTGCCGCAGCACAGCCCCTGAGAGCCCAGCCCTGCAAAGCCCTGTGGAAACTGACCAGACACCTGGTCTCCTGAGTTGCACTTAGAGCCTGGGCCTGGCGCTGCTCCTGACTCCAACTGGCTCTTGGGAGCTCCTGGTCCCTGCAGCATGTGTAGCCCTGAGGGTCACCTGTCCCGGCCCTCACCAATACCATTATCTCCACTGCCTCCCCCCCCCCCCCCCCCCGTGAGCCAACACCCAATCCCTGATTTCCATTTAGCCTCCATCTGTCTCTGTGCTCATCCCCCCAGGCCATTTGTCAAGGGTCACGGATTCAGGGTCCCATCATCCATAGTCCCCTTACCTCTTGGGTGGGGGGCAAGACCCAGGCTACCAGGGGCCTGCAGCAGCAGGAGCAGCAGGAGCAGCAGGCTATAGAGAGCAAAGGCTGGACCAGAGGTGACCTTCATGGTTTCAGCAACACGGACAGCCAGCAGCAGCGGCACACTGGAGGGGACCAGAGTGGGGGGGATTGCCTTATCAACCACTGGCCAGGGGACAGAACCCTTGCCCCAACCCCCAGGGGCGGGGCCAGCCTGAATGGAGGTGTGTGTCTGGAAGGAAGGGTAGAAGCAGCTGACCACAAGGGCCCCTTTGCCTACAGAAGCAACTCGAGCCACAGCTGGAATTCAGGAAATCTCAGGTGGGTGGGGGCAGTTCCTCTGGCCAGAGCTGGTGCTGACTTGGACCTACCGCTCGCTCGGGGACACTTGAGCCCTGCACTTCCCCCTCATTCCACACCTAAGTCCTCCCCACCCAGAATCCGAAGCCCAGTTTTCTCACTAGTATGCGTCCTAATCACGTGCGCGTACACACACACACACACACACACACACACACACACACACCTTCTCCAGCTGCACCAAGCAGAGCCGGCCCAGTGCTCTCCTCTTACTAGTTCCATCCCAGAAGGATTCTCCCAGATCTTAATAGCAAGCAACTAGCATGGCTGTGCTTAGCATATGGGAGAATGGGGGCCTGGGGGAGGGACTGGCTAAGAGCAGACAAGGGCATCAGATCATGTGTGACCTGTGTGACCTTGGGCAGCTTGCTGCACCTCTGTGTGCCTGACCCCTCATCTGGGAGGAGAGACAGTGTCAGTGCCGCCTCGCCTCACAGAGCTGGCTAGAGGGCTCGCACTGTCTCTGTTAATCCTTACCACAAAGCGAGTCCCGTGACATTACATGGCAAGACATCGAGAAGACTGGAGAAGGAAGATGAGGCAGGGGATTGCCACCGTGGCAGGGGAAGATCCTGTGCACTTCACTCTGGAAGGGAAAGAGTGCAGAGTGGTTTAAAAGGAGGTCCTCGGGCATAGCTGATCTAGTCCACAGTTACATCTTCAGCAACCATGGCGTCATCCTTCGCACCTCACACACCTGTGAGGCAAGTAGAGAGATGGGGTCTATCAGCCCACTTTCTATATGCCAAAGCTGAGGCCTAGAGAGGCTTAGTAACTAACCTGAAGTCACACACCTAGTTCAAGGGCAGAATCAAGACACGTTCCCTTTTGTGGCTATGTTAAAGACAAACTATTCTCTTTGTCTTCTCCCATTTGGGTTTCATTGGTTGCCCAGTTCTCAGCCCTTTGCATCTCCGTAAACCTGGGAGAAGCCTAGGTACTGCTGATGCCTCCTTCCATTGCTCAGAGGCCTCCCTTCTCCAGAGTGGCTGCATGGTCCCAGAAATTGTAGCAAATATCCTTTCTCCCAAATTGTGCTGCGTGGCTGTCCTTGCTATTCTGGCATGGAGGTCTCTTCTATCTCAGTCCCCTTCCTAAGCCAGAGTGAGGCCTGAGCTACGGTGCCAAGAAAATGCAGAAGTTAACAGAAAGTAGTGATGAATGGGGTCCCATCTAGGTCGCCTGAGGGGCAGCAATGGCAGCAGTGTTGGTGGCCACGGTGAGAGGTGTATGTTCTGGTGTGTGACCCTTGGCAGGGCAGACAGGGAGAGCTTGAGCCAGCGCCCATTCTGTGGCTCAAGGGACAGAGCCCTGTTGCTGGGCCCAGCTGTAGCCATGAAACTGCCCTTTCAGCTCCCTTCTGAATGGCTGGTCTGTGCCCCTAGAAGCAACACAGGCGCCTTCTCTGTGCCTTTCTCTTCTCGTTAGCAGAGTCCCAAAATAGGCTCCAGGTAGGCTTTCAGGAACCAGGCGGGCTGCAGAGAGAGGGGGTGGCCTTCACATTCCACCGTGGGGCCGACAGCTGGGGGCACCTGGAAGTTCAGCTTATACATCGAGGACAGAAAAAGAAATATTTGTGTTTTAAAAAATGTGAAACATTTTCCCTGGCCTCAAAATGAGGAACTATGTGTGCTCCGCCTCCACACCCGACAGCCTCCAAGAAACCTAAGGTGTCTACGCTGGCTCATGGGAGAGAGTGGTTGCCTCTACCAAAGTCTGAGGAAGATGAGCCCAGGACTCCCTCTCCAGGGCTCGCATGCAGGCCCAGCATGTTCTTCAAACAGTCAATTGCCTCCCGTCTCAGACCAAGAAGCCGGTCCCTTCTGCAGCAATGGGTCCCTGCGCCCACCGCCCATCACTGCCAATACTCTGAACCACAAAAGAAATCTTTAATTTTGTTTTTCTAACCTTTCTGAGACCCTTTAGCACAGGATGGCCTCCAACTCACAACAATTCCCCTGCCTCAGCTTTGCTGAGCTTTGCACTGAGATCACAAGGTGTGAGCAACCACATTCAGAGTTATCTAATTTCTCTGTGTGTGCGTATTCTCATGAGTTCGTATGTAGTACATGTTCATGCACGTGTAGAAGATCAAATTCATCATCAGGTGCCTTTCTCTCTCACTCTCCGCCTTATTTTTTGAAATAGGGTGTGGTGGTTTGGAAAAGAACGGTCCCCACAGGCTCATATATCTGAATCCTTAGTTATCGGGAGTGGAACTGTTTAAAAGGATTAGAAGGATTGGGAGGTGTGGCCTTGTTGGAGAAAGTGTGTCACTGGGGCAGGGGGGTGGGAGGGTTAAAGCTTCAAAAGCCAATAACAAGCCCCAATCTGTATCTCTCTCCCTCTCCCTCTCCCCCTCCCCTCCCCTCTGCCTGTAGATCAGAATATAGCTCTCAACTACTCCAGCACCATGTCTACCTGCATGCTACTGTGTTCACCATGATGATTATGGACTAAACTCGGACCTGTAAGCCAGCCTCAACTAATAAAAGCTTTCTCATCTAAGACTTGGTCATAATGTCTCTTCACAGCAATAGAATGTGACTAAGACACAGGGTCTCTCAGTGAGCCTGGAGCTCACCAATCCAGCTAGGCTGGCTAGACAGCAACCCCCGGGGATCTGTCTCCCTGTGTCCTGTTCCTTCAGTCCTGATGTCACAGGCACACAGCTTTTATACGGGTGTTGAGGATTTGAACTTAGGCCCTCATGCTTGCCTGTCAAGCACTCTACCCACTGAGCCATCTCTCCTGTAGCGTAATTTATAATTTGGGACCAACCAACTCGTATTTTAGGACTCCCTCCTCCTAATAAAATAACAGCCGTGAAATAGCTGGTTTGAGGAGCAGTTTGTATATTTACTCCATTCACATAAATTCAAACTGGTTAAATCTAGCTTCCTCGTTTACATAGAACCCAGAACCACCTTGTGCTGTGCTGTGGCTCAGCAGCCATGTGGGCTGGGATCCAGGACCGGATAAAACTGAGGAATAGAGCTGAGAATCAGCATTGACCGTTCCGTTTCCTGACCAGCCTGGAATTTCTGCCACCCTGCTTCTCTGCCTGGAGCTATGAGAGGAAAATAAATAAATAAATAAATAAACAAATAAATAAAATAAAAATCTTTCCATTAAATTGCTTTTTTGGTCACTGCAATAGGAAAAATAATTAGTACATTCTTCTGTGTGAAAAGATATCTGGGGGGACCAAGATCGCCCCCAGATCAGAACTCAGAAAGCCAGAGGCACTAGCAGTCATGTGCAGCCACAGTCGTACAAGAAGAGGACTGCTTGAACCCAGAGTTTGATACAAGCCTGGGCAACCAAGTGAGACAATTGTCTAAAATGGGGTGTGGGGTGGAATCAGGCTTCCCAGTCACCTAAGTGATGTAAAACCTCAAATTTTGGGCTCCGAAGAACCTCAAAGGTCATCCAGACCAGAGCTTCTGGATGTGGCTAAATAACCCATCCTGCTGGAGAGGTAGCGCATGGGCCAGAGGATGCCAGGGGGAACTGCTTGGCTGGACCATCTGGACCACTGGGATGGGCATGGTACCATCCCCCAGACGGGCTGGCTGTTCACATCCAGCTGTGGCTCCTTCATGCTGGCCACTCTTGCCTGCTGGGACTCACCTGGTGAGTAACTAGGGAGACATCCTCCAGGGACCTGGGGGAGGGCCTGGCTATGGCTCTGGTCCCTAGGAGCCCAGTCAACCAGGGATGCGCATGTGCCTGTGGCTGCAGAGACCTACCCAGCTGCTCCAGAGTCCCTGTTGCCACTAAAGGCCCGTGGAGAGCCCCAGGCCAAGCTCCCAGCCTGCTCTTCTGACATTTAAAATGATTCTGTTTCCTGTGGTCAGTGTCTGGACCAGGTAGTTCCAGGCCTTGGCATCTCCTTCAAGGAACCAAAATAAAGGCACACGGCGGTTGCAGAACAGCAAGAACTATTCAAGAGCGAGTACACAAGCAGTCAGATTTGCTCTAAGCAAGCTGGGGGCTGGCCGAGAGAGAGAACACTGAGGGGTTCTGGTTGGTTTAGGCCTGCCCTTTATGGGGTTCAAGGAAAGATGAGCTGGTTTCTAAGGAGCTTCGCAAGAGTGATTCTATCTGTTGGTTGACGGGTTTGGATTCTGTAACCTTTTCCTACCATGCTTGTCC
Organism: Montemys delectorum; assembly: GCA_019843815.1. NCBI lineage: Eukaryota > Metazoa > Chordata > Mammalia > Rodentia > Muridae > Montemys > Montemys delectorum. The sequence continues at coordinate 34,360 of JADRCD010216304.1, forward strand.
CAGGCCCTTGTTTGTATCTGATCTAAACCGTGTGTGTATGCTCAACTATGCTCAAGCATAAAACGGTGAACCTAGGCTTTTACCAGAGGACACAGTTTGTCTTACTGATCACACACCTAAAACAACCTAGTCTACATGAATCCAGTACCAGATATAGCTAGGAACGTGTTTGAATAGAAACTAGACACAAAAGGAAGTGTGCGTGTGTGTGTGGGTGGGGGGGTGCGTATGGATACGTGTGTGGGTGTGTGTGTGTGTGTGTGTGTGTACAAAGGTACACACATTCCACAGTGTGTGTGTGCAGGGGGGGTGCGTGTGCGTGTGTGTGTGTGTGTGTGTGTGTGTGTGTGTGTGTGGAGGGTGTGTGTGGGATGCATGTGTGGGGGAGTGTGTGGGTGGGTGTGTATACACATTCCACAGTGTGTGTGTACAGGTCAGTGAACAACTTTCAGAAGTCAGTTAGACCATGGAGGCTCCAGGATCAAACTCAGGTTATCAGCCTTGGTGGCAAACATCTTTACCTGCTGAGCCATCTCACTGGGCCATAAGAGGGAGAGTCATTGATGCTTGTAAGGAGGAAATATATTCAAGTGTTTGGAGTGAGGAGTGAGGTGAATGTGCAACTCAAGGCAGGTGTGGTCTTCGATTACCAAGTACAGTTCTCAGAAGAAGGGTTGAGTGTACAGTCCAAGTGTACAGTGCAAGCCAAGTGGAGTTCCAGGTTGCAAGCCATTCCCTATGTTTGCCTGCCTCCATTCTATTACGAATTGGAGTTGTTGCCAAAAGTGACCCAGTCGAATGGGGATTCCTAGTTGCCCCAAAGTAAAGCAGAGGCCAGGAAAAGGAGCCAGCTGGGTCCCCAGCACACACACAGTCCCACTCACTTGTAGAATTGTTTGACATCGAGGTTCTACAAAAAACAGTGAGTGGATCCCTTGCCCTGCCAGCAGCTGGAACATTACCTCTGTGGGATGAAGAGCCATATGTGATGTCACATGAGCTCCATAAGGGGTCACACCAGCCGGAAGCCAAAGGCTAGATAAGGTAGAAGGTGTCAGAGAGGCCAGCAGCTGCCACTATGCTTCACTAAGACGTCGTACCTCCGTCTACCTGGGTGACACGCTCACCCCTCACCTACCACCCCACCCACTTGTCCAGAGGACACACGCCTCTCCACCTCGTGGATTTACATAGCAGGTGCTGTGCAATCGTCACTCACCCCTGAGGTTCAGGGTAGGGCGCGCAGCAGCCGGAAGTCACGAGTGTGTCATGGGCAAGGCCATGCATTCAGAGATGGAGCACGGAAGAGCCCAGGCAGTCGGGGGACTGATGATGCTGCCACTGCTGTAGTGTCCAAGAAACCCATGCTCTCCTGCTCCATGATCCGCCATGATTCTGAGCTCTCCAGAGGCTGCCATCTTGCCTGCCTGGGAACTGCCCCCTGTCCCAGTTGGCTTCCTCTTGGCTCCAGCTCAGGCAGCCCTCGGGGGTCCCCATTCCCTGTCAAAGAGCCCCTGTCTGAGCCTCAAGTAGAGCATTGAGAGGCCCCTGCATGGGCTGCCCAGGAGAACCACAACCCGCTCGGCTTGGCTGGCCACATGGACTTCCCCCACAAAACCCAGCTATTTCCTGTCCCTAGGCTGCCCCCCACCTCCCTGCTGCCTGACCACAGGGCACAATCCCACTACACAACTCAGTACCAAGGCTGCAGGCCAGTGCTGGGGGCAGGCAGGACACCCAGACACCTCCTGGTCCTTGGGATCCACAGTTTGGCCCATTGGTCCTGATAGGATGCAAAGTCAGGCCTCCCTTCTGTGACCTCTGCCCTTGTCCCATTCTCTACATGCGGTGGCAGCCTAGGGTCAGAGTACAAGGATCTTAACAAGACTCAAGCTCACACAGGCTGAGGCCTTAGCTCATCCCAACAACTCTCGTTTGGGACTAGAAACAAAAGGTGTCATCTAAACCGAGTGCTGTGGGGCCTCGGGAAAGCCACTGGGTGTCTCTGGGCCTGTCTGAAGCTCCTTTTCCATTGGCGTTGGAGTCACATGTTAACATTTCCTTGGAGGTCTGACTGAAAAAGCAAATAGAAGCATGGTGGTGCACGCCTTTAATCCCAGCACTTGGGAGGCAGAGGCAGGCAGATTTCTGAGTTCGAGGCCAGCCTGGTCTATAGAGTGAGTTCCAGGACAGCCAGGGCTATGCAGAGAAATCCTGCCTCAAACAAACGAAAAGCAAACAGAATACACAGTGAAGTCTTCCATCCCCAAAGAGCTCTGATGGCACCTGAGCCAAAGATTTTTAGCCCTTGCTTTTGCTTTTCTGTGGTGCTGGGAGTTGAACTCAGAACCTTGTGCACCCCAGGAAAGCACTCTAGGTGTGTACCCTCAGCACTTGGTCTTTTGAGACAGGGCCTCACTATGCCGCTCTGGCCTAAATAACTTGAGATCCTCTGGCCTCAGCCCCCAAGTGTGTCACCACGTCAGGCCATGGGTCTCTCTTGGTGACAGATCCTGGCTCAAACTACCCTAGCTGTCTCATGAAGTCCCTTCCAGATAGGTCCCCAGCTGCTCAGCAGTTCTAGAGGGGCAGGCAGGAGATAGAGACACAACATCAGCCTTGGATTCAGCCAGATCTGAAGTCTAGATTCCCTGGACTTTTCCCTCTGGGGTGAGAGCTAAGGAGCATCAGGACCACCTTTGGGAAGACGGCATAATGGATTTACTACGGTTCTGTTGCTCACATCCATCTTTGTTCAAGGTACGCTCTTCAGGATGACATTGGCCGGGTGAGCAAGCAGAGCCCTGCTGTGCGGAGGGGCCCTGTCTGCCTCCTCTCAGCTGACTGAACACTGAACCTATCCCCTCCGCCACCATGGTAGTCCTGTACATTCTACAACTTTGACCTGGACCAGCCTTTACCTAGCATGACCTGTCCTTCGCTCCGCTTGGTGAAATGCTCCCTAAGACACTTTATCCTCGGGCCCTGAGGTCACAGACTTTCCCCACAGCACTGGCTGATGTCCACAGTTTATGGCTCTGTCTTCCAGTCCCAGCCTGTGTGTCCTCAGTATCCAGAGCAGGCCCTGGCTGGAAGCCTTCTTTCCCCTTGTCAACAGAGTTCCCCTGCACTGGGAGATGTGGGATGCTCACATAGTGACCTGTGGTCAGAAACAGCTTCAGAAGGTGACACTGACAAGCTGACTGGCAGAAGTGCTGTGCGCGTGTGCATTGGAGTAGTGGAGACTGGAGGACGGAGGCCGGTCCTCCATCCCTACATCTCCTGTCAAGAACCACATGAGTGGCTGGCGAGATGGCTCAGCGGCTAAGAGCATTGACTGCTCTTCCAGAGGTCTTGATTTCAATTCCCAGCAACCACATGGTGGCTCACAACCATGTGTAATGAGATCAGATGCCCTCTTCTGGGGTGTCTAAAGACAGCTACAGTGTACTTACATATAATAAATAAATCTTTAAAAGAAGAAAAAAAGAACCACATGAGGCAGAACAAAGCTTGCAGCTACTTTATTGGCTCTTCTTCCAAGTCACATACAAGCAATGACACAGGTACAGTGGGAACTTCTCTCGGCCCTCTTAGCCCTGCAGCCCCATCTACAGCACAGGTAAGGTGTAGATCCCCAGCAACCCTTAGCAACCCCTAGCGATGGGAAAGCCAGCAGAGGCACACAGACTGACCCTCCTTGCTGCCCACCATAGGGCACAAGACTCTGGCTAGCTCTTCACACCCCATGGGCTAGCCTGCTCCACCTGGACAGCCATAGTGACAGACAGCTGCCCACAGGGCGGCCAACTCCAAGCCTACCATCCCCTGAGCATAGCCCTGGGCAAACAAGCTGGAGCAGCCTAGCAGTTGGGATGTCATGATAACCAGACCCTAAATCTGCCACAAGTGGCTAAAGGGACCCTGGCAGGGCCCTCACCACTGTGTGGCCATGGGGAACACTTGACTGAAGATGAGGACAGGTTGCCATCAGAGCTGTGGCTCATGGGAAGGAATTGTTTAAAACAGAAGCAACCATTTTATTTTTCCACGCTGAGCAGCATGATCAGGGCAACTGTGGGACTGTTGGACTTCCCAGCCTCCAGCTGCTAGAGGAACTCAAGCAGAGGCTGGGCGTCCATGGTGTGCATTGCAGTGAGTGGTGGGAGGAGCTCCGTGGTGGGTGCGCTGCAGTGAGTGGTAGGAGGAGCTCCGTGGTGGGCACTTCAGTGAGAGGTGGGAGGAGCTCCATGGTGTGCAGTGAGTGGTGGGAGGAGCTCTGTGTGTGCATTGCAGTGAGTGGTGGGAGGAGCTCCATGGTGTGCAGTGAATGGTGGGAGGAGCTCCATGGTGGGTGCACTGCAGTGAGCAGTAGGAGGAGCTCCATGGTGTGCACTGCAGTGAGAGGTGGGAAGAGCTCCATGGTGTGCACTGCAGTGAGCGGTGGGAGGAGCTCCATCTTGTGCACTGCAGTGAGAGGTGGGAGGAGCTCCATGGTGTGCAGTGAGAGGTGGGAGGAGCTCCATGGTGTGCACTGCAGTGAGAGGTGGGAGGAGCTCCATGGTGTGCAGGGAGAGGTGGGAGGAGCTCCATGGTGTGCAGTGAGAGGTGGGAGGAGCTCCGTGGTGTGCACTGCAGTGAGTGGTGAGAGGAGCTCCATGGTGGGTGCACTGCAGTGAGAGGTGGGAGGAGCTCCGTGGTGTGCATTGCAGTGAGTGGTGGGAGAAGCTCCATGGTGTGCATTGCAGTGAGTGGTGAGAGGAGCTCC
>JADRCD010216304.1:41392-52772 GCA_019843815.1 Montemys delectorum
ATAGATAGATGGAAGGATGGATGGATAGATGGATAGATAGATAGATAGATAGATAGATAGATAGATAGATAGATAGATAGGTAGATGATGGGTAGGTAGATGGATGATGGATGGATTGAAGGAGGATAGATAGATGGATAATGATTGGATGGTAGATGATGGGTTTATGGATGGATGGATGGTGGATTATGGATAAGTAGGTGGGTAAATGGATGGGTGGATAATGGTTGGATGGTGGGTTATGAATGGGTTGGTGGATAAATGGATAAATGAATAGATAATGGATGATGGGTAGAAGGCTGGGCGATGGGTGGGTAGATGGGCGAATGGATAGATAGATGGATGGAATCTTAGACTATCATAGCTGATGTTGCTCACATTTCTTCTGGTTCAACAATCTTCTTACAAGTACGGAGACCTTCTGGGATTTTGGCTATGCCCCAATGAGTGTGTGGGCAGCAAAAATTGAACTTGGTGTATTTTGGGGGTGGGGGGACAAGGGTGGGAGAGTGGACCTGAGAGAACAGGAAATGGGCATGATTGGGGTACATTTATGAGATTCCCAGTCTCATACAATATTCCCAATCATTAAACAATTATGTTGAAAAAGAGTGCTGAGGCTCAGAGAAGGAAAGGAACTGGCCCCAAGCAGCACAGCAAGAGAGTGATAGCCCCAGCCTTTGACCCTCCGTCAGGCTCACCTTGAAAAACATCTTGGAGCTGCTGTTCTCCATGGCCGAATTCATGTGCTTCATGAATCTGTAGCATGTGTACACACACTTGAACATGTAGACCTGGAAGAGAGCCTGTTTAGACTACACTCTGACAACCCTCCTACTCTTGCCTGAGAGGATCTAGCTAGATGTTCAATGCCTCCAGGGAATCAACACTCACTCATCCCAAAAGGCAGCCCCCAGCAGCTCTCCAAAGGTAGATGATGGATGATAGATGGATGAGAGGGGTTCAGACCTCACCCCATCCCTATTCTAGCTTTGGGCTTCCTCACATGCCAGCTTAGCACACTCTAGAGACTGTCTTTGCTGATGCCCACAGCCACCACAGCAAATGTTCTTGCAGCCACCCTGAGTGATGGGGAACTCACTATCCAAAGGGACCCATCCATCTTGAGATAGAACTCAGTGGTGGGAAAGTCCTCTTCAAAACTGAGCTGAGCATGGGGCACGCCCCAGTGACCCCGTGTGCTGGTATGAATATGCTTGGCCCAGGGAGTGGGTGTGGCTTTGTTGGAGGAAGTGTGTCACTGTGGCGGTGGGCAATGAGACACTACTCCTAACTGTGTGGGAGTCAGTCTTCTCCTAGCAGACTTCAGACGAAGATGGAGAACTCTCAGCTCCTCCTGCACCATGCCTGCCTGCACACTGCCATGTTTCTCACCTTGATGATAATGGACTGAACCTCTGAACCTCTAAGCCAGCCCCAATTAAATGTTGTCCTTCTAAGAGCTGCCTTGGTCATGGTGTCTGTTCACAGCAGTAAAACCCTAAGACATTCCAGCACTTGGGAAGTAGAGGCAGGAGGATTAGGAGTTCAAAGTCAGCCTGGGATACATAGTGAGTTTGAGGTCAGCCTGGACTACATGAGACCCTGTCTCAAAGACAAAATAAAAGCCCCTGATACATCGTGGTTTGTTTGTTTGTTTTGTTTTGTTTTTTAAGATTACAGAACGGTGTGTGTAGTCTCAGCCCACAGGGCTGACATCTAACCCCAGACAGCTCATGGGATCAGTGCCACGCACACTTGTCTACACCAGTCACGTCTGCAGTATCGGGCTTAAAAACCTGATCAAGGGCAAGAGGCAATAAGGACCCAAAGGGGTACCCGTGCCTCCTGGCTATTCAAGGTAGCTGCTGGCATCTCCTAACTAAGACGTGTTCCAGATCAGTCTTTCCAATCGTTAACACACCCTCATATTTAGGCATAAAGGTACCCCAAGAAATGATTCGTTTATGGCTAAGATTGGGCATTGTTTCCTGGCCAGCACGATGTTTCCAATATATCCTAATTTAATTCCAAGCTATCCTTAGCTTGGAATTTCTCTCAAGGAATCTGCCTGTCAGATAGGTTCTGCCCTTAGAGTTAGCAGCAGAGGTCAAGCTCATTCCTCATTCCTTAGGGCAGCCTTACAATAGTCAAAACTGTTTCACATACTAGAAACTCAAGGACATTAGCTAGAACGGTTAGGTCAGAACTTTCAGGTGCATGCCTCCAGCCAGGAAAACCCAGAGAATTAACAGGAAATGCCAGATCAGACTATCCAAGTCTTACCTCCAGCAGAAGCAGAGAATTAGTATAGGAATACCAAATTAGCCCCAGCGGGGAGGGCACCATTGCTCTCTTCCGCCTGCTTCACACCTGGCTACGTGATCCTACCTACTGACCTTGTGTAGCAGTCACTTGCCTACGTGACTTCAGTCCTGCACTCTGATCCTTTTGACTCCCGCCCATTTACGTGACTCTTGTCACTTGCTCTGTTTCCTGTATACCATATAAGCCTGGTTTTCACTGTGTGCTCTCTCTTGGACTTGGGCTCTCTTGGACTTGTGCACTCTCTTGGACTCGCACTGGAACTTAGATGAACTAGGACTTCAATTTATGCCACCCGCAGTCCCCCAGGCCCAAGCATTTTGGGCCTGGGGGATGCAGCACCTATCCAGAGAAGATGGCTGCTGCTTTAGACTCAGTGTGTTTCAGGTGGCCTCAGATGTACCTAAATTACTAGGTTGCCAGATTTATCATTTCTCTTTTGCAATAACTGTAAAAGTCTGATGCCATTTTTAAGAAATACATTCAGATCCTGTACTTCATGTGTCGTCTCTGCCATCATTTCTTCACCTACGCCTCGTCGACCTGACTAGGACCCCGTTTCTCCCGCGGGTTGAGGGAGGCCCAGATCGGCCGGCCTGCGGCAGATCAGCATCACAAGAAGCTCCAAGCTGGGCCCAGGCAGCTGAGTGCAAATGGCTTCTCAGACCCACGGCCTCTAAGAAGATGGTTCCCGAGGATGCCAAGCCACATCGGAGTAGCTGAGGCAGGAGAGCTAGGGAGGTTAGAAGCAGGAGGGGGCCACGTGCTTTCCTCATCCTGCCTCCTTACCGTCCAGTATGGGGAAGCCTGAGCCACTGCCCAGAACCATGGTGGTTGCAGAGCCCACTCACCTTCAGGATGAGCACAGTGATAAAGGCCACTGAGAAGATGAGCATCATGTTGACAAACTGGCTGTGCGGCATGCCCTCCTGGCTTGGGAGGTAATTCTGCAATGACATGGGGCCACATCAATGCCTCAGCCCTGGGCAGGGTCACAGATCTCTCTCTCTCTCCCTCTCTCCCTCTCTCCCTGCCCTCTTCTCTCTCACACACCACACACACACACACACACACACACACACACACACACACACACACACTTCCACCTTGGCAACTCCCAACTCTGGAGCCCCAGGGGAAGAAGTGTGTAGCTGGTGCCTCCCAGTCTGGGAAGGCTTTGGCTACTAGGAGCCATCTAGCCCTCCAGCACCTGGCAGATTACACCCACCACCATCAGGGTAGCTCCAGCCGGGACCAATTTTGGGGCACCAGGTGTGAGAGGCACCACCTCCTCCGGGCAGGGAACATATATACCCACACATTCTGTCTGCCTGTCTGTTTGTCAAACAGTCTTGCTAGCCCAGACTGGTCCCAGATTCACAGCAATCCTCTTGCCCCGGCCTTGCAAGTGCTGGGCTAGCAGGAGAGCACCACCACCCCCAGCCTCCCTTCTTCTGAAATAAGGAGCACTGGCCTCTTGCCTGGAGGACGGGCTGAACTCGTTCAGTGAGCTTTCAGAAGCAGCCAGCCAGAGGCCAGAATGAAGATTTCATTCTTGGTGTCTCCTTTTCTTCCTCCCAACCCCTCTGCTGAGAAAAGCCAGCAGCTGTGCTCTGAGGACACTCAGGCTGCCCTAGGAAAGGTCCCCACCATGAGGAACTGGGTAAGGAAGGTACAGATGCTGATGTAAGGACTCCTGGGGGAGCCCGCCACTTGCCCCCTTCCTAGCTGCCATGCTGGGTCAGCAACTGAACCACCCAGCAAGCCACCCCAAAGTTCCTGGTCCTCAGAACTGGGACAGGACCTGGTCATTTTAAGTCAGCACGCTGGGCTGGAGAGATGGCTCCACGGTTAAGAGCACTGACTGCTCTTCCAGAGATCCTGAGTTCGATTCCCAGAAACCACATGGTGGCTTGCAACCATCTGTAATGGAGATCCAATACTCTCTTTTGGTGCATCTAAAGACAGCGACAGTGTACTCACATACATTAAATAAACAAATAAATAAATAAATAAATAAATAATCTCTAAGCCACCATGCTTGACCATAGTGGGTTAGACAATGGTGGACACCCAGTGCCATTCCTATAATACAGTTCCCAGGGCAGGATGCTGTGAAGCTCATCATGGCCAGACCTTCTTTGACCCTAGAAGCTTCTCTCTGACAGCTACTCCCCTAATCCATCATTCACCCCTGAGTCTTCCTCCCCAGAAACCAAGCCTCCAACCATGACCCACACAGCCTGGGGGGTACCTTGCCTCAGGCCACACAGCCAGGGTGTGATTTGGTTCTCTACCAAGACTCACCATGTGGTTCATGGACTTGAAGTTAAGGTAGGTGGGCACTTCCATGTAGGAGCTGCACAGGGTCAAGATGCTCAAACAGAAGTCCAGCAGCTGCAGTGTCATCAAGGGGACCTTAGAAGGGCCCTAAGGAGGACCAAGAGGAAGCATGGGGACCCACGTGCAGGGTACCGAGTGACCCTCTCTTGGAAGGCTCTCCCCCCTCCCCAAGCCACCAGCCATCCCTCACTGACTACGCTCAGTGAAAGGGACATGGGATGCTCAGGTCAGTCTGTCTGCAAAGCATGAGATGCTCAGTGTGATTGCAGAGCCGGGACCACAACAGGGGTCTTCTAGCTCCCCAGCCCCCCACCTTCTAACAGCCACACCCTTCAAGGACCAGAGTCAGGAGCCTTGTAAAAGGCAACTAGGACAGAGATGTGTGTATTGTGACCAGCTAAGGCCACTACACTTTTCCTCAGTGGATGCTCTTCATTTCTTGGTCTTGACCACCCATTCATCTTGCTGGATTCCAAAGCAGGAATTAAATCAAGGTCGAGGCCAGATAAGGCACCCCACCCTTCCCCCTGGGGAACCCTCTCATGGCCAGTGTAAGTAGACATCTTACCAGGCTCTGAAACCTGGAGACATTACTTTCATTGGGGGCTAGGGCTGCTACCCTATAGTAGTGTTACAACATTGGGTTCCAACCCTTCGCTGCCCTCAGTTGGTCCTATAGCTTACCCATGAGGTACACCGATAGATGTAACATGCAGAGGAGTGAGCCTGGGAGTGCTTGTCAGGGATTATAGGACCCTGCTAAAGGGTATCAAGAAGGAAAGGGACCCTGCCCTGGCCAGCCTGCCCAGGTCAAGCCATGCACACAGGTACTCACAGGCCGGGGCCGGGCAAGCTTCAGGTACGCTGGTAACTCGATGTAGGAGCCCAGCAGTGTGAGCAGGCACAGCAGGAAGTCCATGATTTGAAGGGACAGGAAGGGTATCAGGTACTTCTCCCGGTTCTAGAAGGCAAGTCCACCCCGGTGTCCCTGACAGGCCAGCACTCCACTAGGCTGCCCCTGTCCCCATACATTCTGTTCCCACCCTGGCTGTCACTGATGCTACCAGATCAGTGACTAGGCCCAAATACATGCACCTTCTTGTGAGGGGCACCCTGGGAAGAAGGACATCCAGGTGTCTCAGAAGACACCAGGGAACAGGCTCCATATACAGGGGTTCTGTTATGTTTTCTGTCTGTCTGTCTATCTGTCTGTCTTTTGAGGGTTTTTTTTGAGACAGGATCTCATGTACTCTAAGCTGGCCTCAAACTCCTGTGTAGCCAGGTATGACCTTGGGCTGCTAAGTCCCCGGCCTCCCCTTCCAGAGAGCTTAGGTTGCAGGTGTGCACCATCCCGCCCCATGTGTGCAGTTCTGAGGACTGTACTTGTGCATGCTGGGCAAGCCCTATGCCAGTTGAGCTCAGCAAGAGGGTCACAAGATGATGGTACGGGGGGGGAGGGGGTGTAGGGAGCATGGTTACAGGTCCCTTGGAGTGCCCTCAGGATTTATCCATGACCCCTTTTCTCCTCCCTCTCCTTCTTGGCTACCACAAAGTGAGCAGCTTTGCCAGCCACACGCTGCTTTCTTCCCACTGTGATGTTCTGCCTCATCTCACACCCAGGGAAAGAGCCAGCAGCACACTGTGGGATGGAAACGAGCAAAAGTGAGCCCTCCCTCTAGATGATTTTCTTGAGTATTTTCATCCGCAGCAACGGAAGCTGAATGACAGACTCTGAGGGTAGAACCCACAAGGCAGAGTATGATGTCCACTTGACAGAGAAGGGAACCCGAGAGGACGTCCTAGAGGTCTGGGTCCAGCTAGACCCAGAATTTGACAGGTGAAGGGACTGGCCACAGGGCCAGAGGTGGAGGCGCCAGCGAGTAAAGGCCCAGGGGCAGGAGCCGTCCTTCCTCCAGGTGGGCAAGGCCAGATGTAACAGGATATGAGAAGAAGCCTCAGGAGGTCAGTCAGAGACTCTCTCCTTCTGTGGGAACCCAGCACCCATGCATATATGCCCCCATTGGGAGCAAAGTCACGGAAAAGGTGGTTTCCTGGAGGGGGAGGGGTCTCATGGTTATCTAAGCCATTCAGAGGTGGCCAAGACAGCCTGTCTGAGTCTTTAGGGACTCCCTGCCCCGCCTTCTTAGCTGGACACTGAATTTCTGCAGCAGCCCCCACAGCCAACCGCACAGCCCCCCCCCCCACCCACACACACCCCGCAGGTGAGGCTCTCAGATACAGCAAGGGTGGCCAGGGAGTGAGACCAGCATCAAGCCTCCACCTCTACCTAACCAATCCCCACCATCCTCAGGGCAAGACTCTCTCCAAGTGGCCAAGGGACAAGGTCAACTTCCTACCTCCCTGGAGGCCATGGGGCAAATGGCTATTCTTTTGTAGGAAGACTCGATCTCCCCTTTTCCCCAAGTCACCCTGACTCTCTCTGGGTCTGTCTGCCTTTCTTAGTACAGCCTCACATTCCCAGGATTTCATGAGTGAGTGTCCTTCTGCAGTGGGGGGCAGAGCAAGTGGGGAATCTTTGTCCCCGAGGACAAGCCCAGTGGACCCCACACTACTGCCACCCTTTCTCTTTTACCTCAAAGCTCCCAGCCCCACTCATAGTCCACAGAATGCAGATCTCCTGTGAGCACCCCGCCACCCCAAAGCTCCCCTGATAGCCCAGCAGATTACGGAGTCCCATGGGGGAAACGACATCTCCCCCAAATGAACACATGGAGATCCACGGGGTGCTCAGGGCAACAGGAAGATGTATGCTCCTGGCCCCTCCATCCCTGCATAGGCCTCACCTTGACCACGCCAAACAGCAGGCTGATGCTGATGATGAAGAGCACTCCAATGAGCAAGAAGCTGGAGAGCAGGTCAGCTGCAAGGCAGGGCAGAGACTGAGGCAAAGCCTGAATGGGTTTGGGGACCAGGCTTTAGGAACTGCTCGTGTGGGATCAGGAGTGTGAACAGTGACCAGACCTGATAGTAGGCTGGCTCTCCTCACTCAGGTGAGGGCTGGGATTGGCAGAGGGAGAGACTGACTGGTGGGCAGGGCGGTGTGAAGTGGCCGCTATGACAGGAACTCCCTGTCCGAGCCTCAGAGCCCTAGAGAGCCCCTGGCACAAACAGGAGAGCCTCATTTGCATGTGAAAGACACACACACACACACACACACACACACACACACACACACACACACACACCCCGGGCTCAGGGATACACAACAGTCCAGTGGAAACGGCAAGACCACAGACCCCGTCCATGTGCCCTAATCTTGCACTGCCTGCAGCTCCCCTCCCATCCACCTCTGTGCCCAGACATACCCATCCTGAGGTAGGGCATCTTCAAGAACCTGCAGGAGACTTTACCGCGGGCCACCTCCACCACATGCTCAATGAACAGCAGGACACTCATGACCTAGGAGAGAAAGAGTATCAGTGAGCCAGGCCACCATCCAAGCAAGGTGCTGTGAGGGGCTGGAGCCACAGCTTGCCTAGTCAGCAGGCATCCTGGGTAAATTATATGGTATTCAAACGCCTTGTGCTGGCCCTTCCTCTTCCCTGCTCTGTGACTGCAGATGATTGGCCTGACTTCTCCATGCCTCAGTTCCCTCATCTGTAAATAGGGTTCATACAGAAGCTACCTTAGGCACCCCGACTCAGAAGGACACCCTGCCTCCCACTGTTGAAGATCAGGTGCCCTGATGTTGAACGGTGAAAGGCAGTCTGTGTTCTTGGTTGAGCGAGGCTTACTCCGGACACCCAGCAGAGAATTCTACAAGGGACAGAACAGTAAAGCTACATCCCCAGACAAAGGCTGCTGACACCACGAGCCCTCATTCTAGTATCCTATGGCTAGACAATGCCCCAAGCTCCCAGTATTCTGTCTGGACTCTACCGCCAGTCAACTGACTACAGCCAGGTATGCCCCACCTCTGGGAACAGAAAGGTAGCACAGCCCACTGTATAAGGGGCTGTTTGCCCCCTCCTCTCTCTCTCCTCTCTCTCAACCTCTTAGCTTCTTGCCTTTACTCTCACCTCTTGCTCCCTCTCTCCCCCTCCCTTCCCCCTCTCTCCACGTTTCCATGGCCAGTCTCTATTTTTCTATACTCTCTCTCTCTCTCTCTCTCTCTCTCTCTCTCTCTCTCTCTCTCTCCTCTAATAAACGCCTTAAGACCATGGACTTCCTCCTTTCATCTAAACTCGCAGTGCCTGGGGCAATGGATTAGGCCTTTCCCTAAAGAGCCGCTTCTAATCTCCCACAGGAAAGCCTTCCAGCGTTTCCAGCCACGAAACTGGACCAAGGACTCTCGCCCCACGCCCACAAGGGAACCACCACCTGTCGTGCTTCCCCTCCCCGCCCCTTTTCACCCTTCAGCCTGGGGCTGACTGAGCAGCTCCAGGGCGCCCAATTCGTTCTCAGCTCTTCCGTGATGTCCAGGAGCTAGAACCTGTCATCCTTGGTCTCTGTGAGGCTCAGGGACCCCAGGGCTGTCCCCTTTCCACTCCTGGAGGACTGAGATAGTGGCTTACCACAGCCAGACACCCACCAGGTGGTGTGGAGAACGCGTGACAGTCTCCTGCATCTGCCCAGAGCTCTGGCAGGACCCGGGTCTCCCTTACCCACCCGCCTTATTTCCCCTCGGCCCAGTGCTGGGGCCTGACACCCTGACTACACCCCTTCCCTGTAGCCCTAGAACAGGCTCTGGCTGACATAGTGTCTTGGTCATCATACCTAAGCATCATGGAGCTCCAAGTTCATGAACCAACAGTAGAGGTCTAGGAGGCACTGTAGAGGCCCAGGCCCTGGGTCCTGGGTCCAGGGTCCTGACTTTCCCGGCTATAAAGGAGCTTCGGGGAACCAGACAGGACGACTGGCCAAAGCATATGACAGGTATGAATGCTTAGTCTATAAAATGAGGAACAGGTGTGACCTGGTCTGCCGGCTCCAGCAAGGAGGCCTGGGTCTCGTTTACTGATGTAGCTGTTGCATTGAATGAATGAATGAATGAATGAATGAATGAAGTCTGTCCCTTGGGGATCCTTACCATGCAAGACAGACAAGAGATAATTCTGACAACCCTAAGTATTGGGTGTTCCAGCTGCCAAAGCTACAAAGGCTGTCAGAGGTTGCATTTTGTCTATACCACAGCCATCTACCAGAAGGGTCCCACGCCACGCGACTGTCTGGACCTCACACCCTTCCATGTGACTGTGTCTTTCCCAAAGCTCTGTGCCCCTAAGCTATATAGTAAGTTTGAGTCCAGCCTGGGCTACATAAAGCCCTAACTCAAAACGAATAAACAAATACCCCAGACTGCATTCAGGAGGGTGACCCAGTAAGGACCACCCTAACCACTACTCCACCTTGGGGACCACGGCTCCTGTAATCCCTAACCCCACAGACGCCTCACCCTGGCCCTGTACTCTCAGAGACACCACCATTCACATCCCAGCATCAACCCCAATAAGTGGCCAGTGGCCTGGGAAGTGGCAAACAAAAAAAAAGGGGGGAGGGGAAGGGGACAGGACAAAGTCAGTCTTTATACACTGACCCTTCCATAGACCAGGAGAGTGGGGCTCAGAGTTCCCAGCGCTTGCCCATGGGCTCCCAGCAGTCCCCCTGTTCTCTAGAAACTTTTACCAAGCTATTTATTGATCTTCACCCTCTGCCTGCTCCCTGGGTCTTTGGCCTCCCCGCCCTGCTGAGGCTGTTCCTGGGCCCTCCCTCATAAAATCCTCAAGAGACCAGGCCAAGGGCCCTTCTGACCCTGGCAGCAGGAGTAAGCAGTGTTTGTCTGTGAGGGAGGGGAGCTCAGGGGAGAGGAGGTTTCTTCTGAGGAGCTTGCTGTCGCCTTGGATCTCAAGGGGCTGGGGGACGGATGCGTCTATCCTCATTTACCATATGAGCTCAGAGAGGGCAGGTACCAGCCCAAGGTCACACAGTAAGACAACCTCAGAGTTAGCTCAAGCGGGAAGGAGGGGCATCCTCAGAGGTCACCACCGTGTGTCCCCAAGAGAAGGATCGGCAACTCCTGACATTACTGGCCCCACTGTGTGCAGAGACCTGAACACAAGTCTGGCCTACAGTCGCCCATAGCACAGCAAATAAGAGTAGCACAAGGCTGTTTATAACCCAGCAGTGGGCACAGAGAGGAAGAAACCCTGCTCAATTGGATGGAACTTCAAACCTCTGTCCCCAACCCCAGGGCTCCTCTCAGGGCTGGTGACCCTGATCACAACTGCCTACCTCCTCCCTGAGAACTATCCAGTGCCCCTGGCTCTCAGAACAGCAGACTCTGGGGACCCACAGGCTTTTTCTTCTTGTCTGTGTCATCGGAGACGCTGGCTTCACCCTGGCCCCTCCCATGTCTCAGTGTTCACCAACAGAAGGGCGCCGTTGACTACGTGAGGGCCACAGAGCAGGATTTCTGCAAGGAGCAGGGGCCCCATATCAATGGCCTTCCACCCACAAAGCCTCCAGCTGCACAGCTCAGCAGAGGGCACATTGCTCAACCATGGCCCCACACCTCAGTAAGCATCCTAGCTCCAGAGAAGCAATCGGCTCTTTCAGGGCAGCCATCATGAAAGGGCAGGGGGACAGAAAGGGGGATTTCCAGGCCTTGCCTCCCTTCTCACTGACGCTGGGCTCCACCTGGCTGCAGTTCTGAGACTCTCCCAGGCTGCAGGGGCATGGCTGGCCGTGTCCC